>JAQMCX010000009.1:3903220-3948247 GCA_029814765.1 Acanthurus leucopareius | reverse complement strand
AAAAAATTCAAATTTTAAAGTATGGTCTATTCAGGGAATTTTATAATAATCTTCCCCCTCCTCTTTTTTTTTTTTTTTTTTTTTTTTTTTGCCCTTTTGCTCTCTGTGCTCCTTTCACTCTTTTTAGATATGTCTTTGATGTTGTTTTTAGAGCTTTTTTTTCCCCCCTCAGTTGCTATGATCCATTTTTCTGACACGTTCGTCTGAAGCCCAGGACTACAATTTCCCCCTCTTTTTTTTTTTTTTTTCGTGCAAAGACTGCCTGTGACGACACCTTCCACACCCGGCAGAATGTCAGCCTTTCACTCAAAGGCTCACAGTGTACCCAGTAAATAAAATCCTCATATCAAATCAAACTAGCCCCCTTCACTTTCATCCTGCTACTTGAGCTGAGTCATAGGGCTGCACAAAATTAAAAGTACTCCACTGCGCGCGTATGTGTGTGTGTGTGTGTGTGTGTGTGCATTTTGTTCATCTAAAAGTGTTAGGTGTACACATCTAAAAGAAAAAGTAATAATGTGTGTCATTCAGGAAGAAATAATTTCATCAGAGAATGTTCTTTCACTGTAGACTTGTTAAAACAGGATTGTGCTTGCTGCTGAACACTTTCACCTGCTGAGTCCAGGATTCAGTTGTCCTTGGTTTGTCCTTTAGCTCTGTTAAACTGTTAAAACACACAATTTCGCTGTCATTCTCCATCCACCTACAACAATTCGAGCAAAGCCTCACGTGGGCTGAAATTACAGCTAATTGCAAGGACACAGTCCGAGATGGATTGACTGAATCCAGGCTGGATGTTACGAGCTTCCACTTTTGTCTTATTTCAGTGATTTTGTTGTTTCTGCTGCAATTGAAGAAAAGCATCTGTTTTACTTTTTTTGCACATCAGCTGTTCTTAGGCCAGATAGCCTGAGCAGACACACTTGATGTGAGTGGTGGCAAAGTGAGTCATTGCACCGTGCCTGTCTGTCGTGGTGTGTGGGGGTTGTTGCCGTGCTTGTGGGGCCCCAGTGCAGAGAGGTGGCTGGCCATCTGTGTTCGACATTACTCTTTTGTCTTGCCTTTCTTTAACAGGTGGAATGTTTTATTCATCGGTAATGTCACAACACTTCCTCATCAGCTTGTACTTATTTATTTCTTTAACACTCATCCTGTCGCTGTCTGTATGCTGCTGTGTCGTTGCCTCGTCATCAGTTACCGTGTAGCGTGTTGCCGTATTACATTTTTTTTTTTAAGTTCGGAGTCATCTTTTGTTTTTCACTTCTCCAATATTGTTCAGGATAATCTCTTAGATTGGCTTTAATGATATTCAGCCATGATGAGGATGGACAAGGTGTGGAGCTAATTGGGTTCTCCTTTGAATTTTAAAACTTCTTGTATTTGCATAAAATTAAAATTAACCCCGAGATCAAAGAGCACAAGAGTGAAGTGTCCTGAGCAGTATCAGGTTGTATGTGGATGGTGTAGTGGAGACTGTTTTGTCCTGTCAAAAGACAAAGAGTTTTGCCTCACGCACTTTTTTTTTTTTTTTTTTTGCCTTCCCTTACAGGACAGCACTCACTAAGCAACAGCAGGGACATCAGTGCCATGGACACCCTCCCCCTCAATGGCAATTTCAACAACAGCTACTCTCTGCGAGATGACGACTATGAGGCCGTGGGCGTTAGAGCCCCGGGTGAGCTGGGGGCCCTCAACCTGGACGATGCCGCCTTTGAGAAGATGATCATATCTGAGATTGTCCACAACAACCTGAGGCCCCGCGTGGCCCCCAAAGGTCGCGACGCCCAGAGGGAGCGGGACAGAGCCCTGCCCGCCCAGACCAGAGTGACAGTGGACCGAGGCGGGGGTGGGAGCGGCAGCGAGGATGATGCCATCGTGGCGGACCACACCGAGGCCTCGTCCCCACCGAGAGGAAGCGCAAGAGGTGGCCACGCCACCCTGGAGCTGCTCCTGCACCCCCACCACAAGGAGGCGCTGGAGGCCCCCCTCCTACCCCAGAGGACTCATTCCCTGCTCTACAGCGCCCAGAAGGCCCCCAGGCACCTGGAGGGGCAGGGCGGCCATGGCTCTGAGACTGTCACCGCAGTGGAGGACATGGGTTCCAATTCACCCAACAACAATAGAGACTCGCTTTACACCAGCATGCCAAACTTGAGAGACTCACCCTCGCCCTCAGTTACGCCATACCCCCCTGAGGAGGAGGAGGAGGAGCTCTCCCCTTCGCCTCGAAGCGAAGGCGAGGACGCATATCATAAAAGCATGCCCGAGCTCGGCGATGCGCCGCAGCCAATGTCCTACTACCACATAAACCGAGGCACCAGCGACGGGTGCATCCCACCCAACAATGAAGACTGCACGCAGGAGGGAGGAGAGACACCCAGTGATGGACAAATGCAGCTCATTACCAGCCTCTGAGTGGACCCTCTTTGTTTGCACAGGTTTTAACAGATGGGTCCTTTCAGTTGATGTCAAGGGAGCTGGCAAGTCTGGCTTCACACTCCGCAAGCCCTTCCTGTTAGGACAGGAAGTGAAATGTTGGGTGGGAAAAAAAAAAGGAATGAAGAAATGACTTTTGCACACAGATCTCATTAACACACAAAACACGTCCATTCGAGGCCAGACAAATGTGGACTGTGAAAGCTCTGCTGTTGGACTAAAGAGGTGCAGAGAATGGCACACAGTCAGAGCTTTTCTGTTGTTCTGTACTATCGAAGAATAAGGGATTAAAAATTAAAAAAAAAAAAAAATGCTCCAAGCAAAGAACTATGAAACTCCTGTCATACTCCTGGGGGACTTTGCAGAACCAGGGTCTTTTTAGTCGTGAAGTACAGAACTAGAACTAGTGTGGCTCTACTACACGGTAAGGACTGTAAAGTTAAGAAACCACTAATTCAGACTCAGGCCTTATATTTTCTCTATTGCACATTTAACTGTTGTCAAAGTAACAGCTAAAGAAAATATATTTTGCTGTACCACTAGTGTAAAAAGTCATAAAAGCAAGAAAGGACAAAAAAAAAGAAAAAAAGAAACGGCAACCATTCAGTAGTTACGCCCTTTCGATGTTAATAAGATTCTTCAAGACAAGGTTAATCAAAATGGTGGAAATGTGCTTTTTTCCTCTCACACTTGACTCGTTGTAGTATGTTTGAATATGAAAAAAAAAAAAAGTTTTGAGAGATATCAGTCCATATGACATCATGCTCACGTCTCTGCTTGTGAAGTGCTTTTTGCTTTCATGAATGATGAGTTTTTGCCAGTAGTATATTTGTTGACACCAGGCCATGCACAGATTTGGAGTGAATTGGAAACTCGTGTAATTTATTTTCCTCAAAAAGAAATTGTCAGGTCTAAAGACTTATGTTCGTGTCAATGCGATAGTGCAGTTTTGCAGATGTTTCATCCTTTGACACAAATTAATTTATTAACTGAGCTATTCAGGAAAAAAAAAAGGATAAAAAAAGAACATGGTTGGAAAGTGTGAAAAGTTGTTGCAGCACTGATTAGGTTAATTTTATTTCTTTTGTAAGAGCCCATCATCAGCTGATATTTAATTCAACTCCTGTTTGATATCAAATAAATGTGAATTTTTTCTTGTTCGCAAATGTCTCGCTGCTTATTCATGTTTTTTTTGTTGTGATCCATTATATGCTGGAAAATTACAAAGGACCAGGCAGGAGAAATTTGCAATTTGTGCTTTTGTCAATAAATCATATGTAAAGACCAAAAGCTAGCTATTATAGAAAACCTTTTTTTAAACAATAAAAAATGCACATTGTTATAAGTTTTTTGTGTGGAAATAGATGTGATAGAAGAGAAGCAGAGTCCTACCAACATTAGGGGAAAGTTGTTTTGTGTTGTCTCTCATTTAATCAGCTGAGTTGCCCTGAACAAAAGAGGGAGAAAGATTTCTTTTTTAAATTGTATTTACTTCCAGATGAGTTGAATAGGACAAGTGAAAACACAAGACACCACTCTGCAAGAAACTCCAGAGCCAAAGGTGACTGCTTAACATAACAGTTCTGTTTCAACCACCACAAAAAACTTTATTTATTTATTTATTATTTTAAGACTGAGCAGCAACATCACAGCCAACTGGACAGGTGCACAAAACTCAAGAGGGAAGCTGCCAGGGCTCACCTGCACAAACAGCTGCTCATGAACTTAAATCAGTGACCTGGTTACACTGGTTAAGACCTGCAACTCAACCTGGACTAAAACAACAATGACTCATGGCTCCGCTAAGACATGAGCCTTTTGACTTGAAATACTTGATTACTTTCCCATAGGCAAAAGGTTATAGAGATGTAATACAAAAAAATCTGTTATTAATCAATTTATTTTCCTTTAATGAACTTTAATAAACTAATATCAATGCTGTTCATTCTAAGCAAGTCACTTTTAATTTCCCAAATTCAACATCAACCAATCCAGTTGTAGGAGTGAACCATAAGGACTTCTTTCACATCACTTAATTCAAGTTGGAATAAATTATACCAAAAAATAGTTTTGGTCATAAACAGAAGTTACACTGTGATAAGCAAAAGAAAAAAAACTAATTGCTGTCTGCAAAATTTGTGTGTCAAAGATCAAAAAGATGGATACATGACAACTTTCAATTTGGTGTGACTTCCAAGTTTCACAAAGAGCAGTAAACAGAGGCTCCGATGTCAGTGGCATTAAATTTAGTGAAGAGCACATTATGACTCGTTTTGGACTTGAAACTCAAAGATTTGGACTGAGGACTTACCTCTTTACTTGACACATGACTTGTGACTTGCAAAACAATGACTTTGTCCCACCTACGCTTGCAAGTGGGATCAATTTGAGATTATTTTTTTTCCTCTTATAATGGGATTTGTCAAGAATAATTAAATATAGAGCATTATCATTCTTGCCTTTTAAGAGTCGCTGTGAGGGTTAGGGGTTGACAGTGATTGTGCAAGTGTAACAAGATGTACTGTAATCATTTCTGATCAGTGTCTAAATCATTCCATGTGCTGAATTGTAACACATTATCCAAAGTAGAGACACATCACAGATTTAACAGATTTAGTGTCTTTCATCCGTGGCTTTCCAGGAGTATCTTACTCCAGCTGGCCATACACACACACACACACGCACACACATGCACACACACTCACTCACTCACACACACATACACACACAAACAGTACATGCAGTCTCTGAAGGATATGGGTGGTGCACTTTATTAGTTGGATCTGGGTGCCAGTTTGCTGTCAAGAGACTGACACGGAGGCCAAGACAAAGCTCTGAGTCCACTATGGCTGTCTGCCTTGTTGTTTGAACATCAGCCTCTCGGTTTACACAGAGCCCAGGAGACACTGAACTGGTCTGAAAATTATACGGAAACCTGGCTCCTGTTCAGGTATAGATTAAAATAAAATGCAAAGTTGATGACCCCGCTCACGTTTCTCCAGAAATGGGCCCGACACCGTCTGAGAATGCCTCTTTATAATAAACACTGGAGAGGCGGCATGGCGGCTCACAATCGGCTTCACATGGGACTAACCCTTAAGGGTGTCGGTGATGTCACTTCAAGTAGGGGAAGTTTCCCGCCGCCTGCATTTTCATAACAGACAAAATCGTGATGAACGAATGTGTTGAGATCCTTTTGCCAAGCATAAGGATCGGTTTTGCATGGTGCATATATATTGGTTCATTATCGCTAAGTCACCTGTGCTCTGCATTAGCGCTCTCACCCTATTATCTTAAAGAACATTGGATTCTGAAATTGAACAATATATAGATGATCACGTCCTTTCCTCGACACAACTGGGGCAGAGGGGTGTTCTTGATAAAAAAAAAAAAAATCATCATATCCTGAGCTCTCCTTATCTTACTATGATGAGTTTCCGGCCATTCATCCAATAGCTACTCCCTCCACCTTTGACTTTTCATTGAGTCGCTGACATTACCATCTGTGATTATCTGGTTATATTATGATGCAGCATATTAGCCATGCAGTGTTTGCGTTGCAAATGAAAAAGTTGTCAAAGTTTGTTGGAGATGAAAGTGCTTCATTTATCGACTCATCTTTTATCTGCGTGCAGTCGAAGCCCAGCTTCCATGGGGCAGTGGCAAATGAAGGCGCAATAAGGCTCAGTCCGAGAAGACATTACCGTGTTTTCATTTGAATCTGTTTGATGTTACAGCCTCTGGTGATTTGGACATTATTTCATGTCCATCATCAAAAAGACATCAAACAAGATGCTGAATTCAAAATCAGATCACAGAGCCTGGGCAAAAAAAGTGGTGTGTGTGTGTGTGTGTGTGTGTGTGTGTGTGTGTGTGTGTGTGCTGACTGCATGTAGCTTATATACACTTTCTATACTTGTATGTGTGTTCTATTGAGGTAGACTTTATCATGAATTATCCCAAACTTTTGTCGAATCAGGAATGAACGTAATGTTTACAGGATCAGCTTTCTGACCCAGTCCACCGAGGTCTTGATTAAAAAAAAACCAACCTCAAAAAATAACACTGGTGTTATTAAAATGAAAAAGGCGTTTTTTTTTTGCAGACAATGTTTATAGTCTTAGATATCAATCTTTTCTTTAGCTAGCGCGGGAACTATGCATAATTACATTAGCACTGCCACAATGCAGAAAGCGTATTATATTTCCTCAGGGCCTCTGTAAATGTTCAGCTTACATTCCTGTACATTTCATTCTGCAGCAGGAAGATAAAGAACATCTGAATGGCTCCTGCTCTGCTGCCATCGTCCCACCGAACAACAACAGTGCTGACTGGCTGACTCGGCTTCTCTGTGTGCGTTTAAAGCTCCAGTAAAGACAGAGAATTCCTGCCAGCAGAAACAAGCTGAAATCAGGTTCCCTCATATTTTTTTATAGCCGTGACGCATAATGCATATAGCACTTTGGCTATAGGATGTGTTTTGGTTGGATGTAAATGTGTGAGCATGTGTTTTGAGGAAAAGCTGCACATACTTCAAAATGTTGCCCTGGAAATCCTGCTGTGTTGCTAAAATTTGCTTTTGGGTTCTGGTTGCATGTTCTCCGTATGCAATTAATGCAATTAAGCTGTGCTGTAAAACCTTTATTTCAGCCTTATGGCATCTCTGGTTTGTTGTTTTAGTGCTTGTTAGAATATTACTACAACTGGCCCCCTCCAACAGAGGGCTGCTTAAAAAGAAATATGGGCATCCTCCTCGTCTTCCACAAAGAAGCCTATTATGAGAGATTAAGAATTAACGCTCAAAATATGCTCAAGAGTCCTCTTTAAGTCTGACTGAGGAAAGCTCAATAGAATTTCTTGCCTGCGCGTGAGGAAATGAGAGGGAGAAAGTGTTTCAGATAGAGTCAGGGGCCGAAGAGGAGAATGTGAGAGGAAGAGAGAGAGTGAGAAAGAGAAAGAGAAAGAGAAAGAGAGGGGAGGGTGGAGATTGCGAGACAGACAGAGAGCAGCAGCAGTCCAAGATGCCAGAAACAATCCCAGTCTGAGCCCCGCAGTTGTAAAACTGTCATACTTCGTAGGAAACACCAGCAATGACCTCAGAATTGAGCTAAGGTAGCCTGTCACACCCACTACACAGCAAACACTCAACACAGGCCAGGGTTTTAGCCGGGTTGTCTCTTTTAAAATAATAGCAATGCATTCCCATGAGAGACCAACATAACACATGACTGCTATTAGTCAAAAGCTCAGGAGAGGTATTTTCCCATATTTAAGCAATTGGTCCCACAGTTTTTTTTTTTTTGGTCATTTGAGACTGAATGTAATGAATGCAATTTTAAAGACGCAAGACTGGGAAAAAAAAAAGGAAAAAAGGAAAAAGAATTTGTGAATAAATTACAGTCAATCATCTGACTTTATATATGTGAAAAACACACTTGAACATTAAGTCTGCTCTTTTTTTTTTTATTGCATGCCCCACTTCAAACTGCCTTTTGATGTGCCAATTCAGAGAGACAGTATTGTCAAAAACAGCTGGAATAGAAAAATCTTTGATGAATAAGAAAGAGAATGATTTCATACTCGCTTAAAAGCATTCTATGGAATAGAAATGTTTAAAGAGAAAACCCTCACTCTTGTCTTATTCACTGATGTTTTAGGCTGTTAATTATGGGTCATTTTCACTAAAGTTCTACATGTTATTTCTGAACTGTACAGTCATTATTCGCTCGAAAACCCCACTATTATACAACCCATTTACATTCATTTCGACATTTCCAAATTATCACTGGAAAGTGACAGAAAGAGAACAAGCTTTAAATTTTTGAGTGCGGCCCTTTAAACTCGATGATATAACAGCTTCATTGTGGTACACAACTCATTTCCTGACCGACAGTGTGACCGTTGGTACTTTTTGCGTCTTCACTGACTTCACTGTTGGATCACTGAGAACATTTATAGCATTAAACTGCAGGGTGTCGCTGACTAATGTTTTATTTAAAAGGCTTTTATTCACAGCTAATTTACTTACAGTTGTTATAATCACTCACCCAGGATGTACTGAGTCCTGTCTGAATGAGAAATCCAGTGGTACAGTAGCATGTGGAGATAATTATGAAGCTCAGATAATCAATGTCATGCTTGAAATTGCATTCAAAAGATGCCCAGAGCAATGTTTTCTTGGGCCATTGGTTTGAAAATCAAAGTGACGTGTTTGGAAAAAAAGGAAAAGAAAAGTGGAATAAAGCTTGGCTTCAGCTTGTTGAGCAGCAATGAACTGAGCTACCAAACACTGTGACATGTTTTATTATTGCTTTCCAATAGTTACGAAATGTCCTTTATTACAAACTAAGTCAACAAAAGCTTGTATTTCACCAAAATGTTTGGTTTGGAAGTTAAGACAGTCACACATCTTCCAAAACACCCACAAATATAAAAAGAAAAGCAAAAAAAAATAGAACAAAATAGTTAAAATGTCTCATTGTGGCATTTTTTTAATGAAAAAGTTTGCCTTTTTTAACAATGTTCAGCAAAACAGTATGGCTTTTCTGTATAAGAAATGGTCTTCCTCAGACTCTCTGGACAGAATATGCTTTGCTTTGATGTCCTGGAAAGATTCCTGACACTTTAAAGAGGTGGAGATCAAATTTCAGAAAGAATCTCCTCAGCTGTTTCGACTTCCTCCTATCAGTGTTCCCTAAAGCAAAGCATCTTTCTGAGAAAGGTCCAACAGGGGACCTTTTGTCTGGGGACCTCAGGTCTGTAAGCTAATGAGAGAGTAGAGAGCACGGTTCCCAGAGGGTGAGACGATACACTTTTATTTCTACCACCAAAGTATAACAGCAAACCGGATACTGCTTGATGGTTCCTTCTTCCTAGACCAAGAATTTAATATCACAAAGAGTAAAACATTCAAAGTAACACTGGTATATTTCACATTGGATCCTATTTTTCTTTGTGTTTGTTTCTAAGTTGCAACTATTTTTTTGTATTAATCCAAAACCTTCAAGCAGCAGCTGCAGGACAGGGCCGCAATATAATCCCTGTGAGCAAACGTGCACCTTCAATGTGTGTCCTCTAAAAGTGAAAAGTGCTTGTTTTTACCACCTACAGGCTCAGATTTGTTATTCTGAGTGTCTGACAACATTACTGAAAGAGTCCCTACAGATCAACCTTTTTGTTTAAACAGAAACACTGGTTATATCATTCTTGCCAAAGCCACCAGACTCCATTATTAGAAACAGTCATTTTGTCCTTGTAATTCAAATGTGACGGAAATAAAAGAAAGACTAACCCTCTTAGTTCATGGTTCCACTCTTCCAACAATCACATACGCTGAGAAAAATCTGCAGAGGAGTGAGAGATAGTTTTTAATATCTGCACAGCAGAAGAAAACAATCTTGGTCTACATGTTGGGATCTTTTCCCATGATATTGTCAGAGACTTGGAAAATGATCTGATCCCGTCAGTAGCACTTTTAATGGACATGCACTGATAATGTTTAATAACCCATAAGGATTGCAGCAGGGTTTCATGACTGCCGACTGCAGCACTGTAGCTAATGCTGACCCAATTTCAATATCTGTCCCTGTTAGTCAATAAAGCCCTTTTCACACATGCACTGCGCCTTGAACAGTGCTGCTATAATTCTGCGTTGAACCCAATTTGTCTTCATGTGTGAATATAGCAGGTTGTAAGTCACAAGGAGCGTGTGGCTGCACGATGTTCTCACGGTGCAGCTAAACACAGATCCAAAAAAAGCTGCTGCCTTCTTTCTCTGGTGGTATCTGAGTGCACAGAGTGCAGCTGCTTTGAATTCTTTTCTCCTTTGCCTGCATTTTTTTTGTCAAATTTAATCTTAATTTAATCAGGCAGTCTCTTGAGATTAAGATCTTTTTCAAGAGAAACCTGAGAACAAGAGACGTTCCCATGAAAACAATCATCAAACAGAAACAACAAATTAACAATATGGCTTTCCACCTTTTTTTTTAACTGATTCTGTGGATACATACAGATACACGTAGCTTTGATATCAATCTGATAGGTAACCTCCTCTGCCATCATCGAAGTGTGTGTAAAGAAAACACACACCATCTATTATAATCAGTATTTGCTGATGTGAGTACACGTCTACGCGGACAATCCAGAGTTGTGTGCAACATGTGTGTGAAGGCAACACGAAGCAATGTCTGGATCTGATTCTGTGCACATTGTCTGGAGTTTGTGCATGAAAACGGCTTCAGATAGAATATCAGGAAAATGGGGTCTGGTGAAAAAAAAAGATACCAAAGTGACCCTGTAAAGTATTATCAGAAATAACTTTATCCTCTGTCTTTCATATAGACGTTTTCACTGACATTCGCCTTCTGTCAGGCTGTTAAATGCTGTTTGTCATCGAACGTTCTGTGACAGATAAGCTTGTTGTATGATTTTGTGTTTGTTAAATGAAGTAACTTTTCTGTCATCTTTTTATTTTGAGCACGAACGAGTTAAATCAAAAATCCAAAGGATTATTTTTTTTATATATATATATTTTATGTACATGTTTAGAAGGTAGTTTGAGTTTAGACACATA
The DNA here is from genome assembly GCA_029814765.1 of Acanthurus leucopareius. NCBI lineage: Eukaryota > Metazoa > Chordata > Actinopteri > Acanthuriformes > Acanthuridae > Acanthurus > Acanthurus leucopareius. The sequence continues at coordinate 3,937,239 of JAQMCX010000009.1, read as the reverse complement.
ATTCACTAAAATCAAACTCTGACACTTACAACACAAGAGAGGTTTATGTTTTCAGTTTTATTCCAGAGGTTGTATTACGTTACACACCGTTTCTGTTTTATAGGGCTCCAATAAATGGGAAATATCACTTGCACGTTACGTTATAACCACTTTTTCTTTCTTTTTTTTTTCAGATTCTGCAGTTTGGTGTTTTCTTTTCACACCTACCACACTACAGGAATAAAATGACTTTATTTTTCCTAGACAGAAAACCTTTAGTTAACACAACTTTAAGTCAAAAAGAACTTAAAAATGTTGCAATTTTCATGCCTGGTGAAATAAAACTGCAAAAATAAAACTGAAAAAAATCCCTGCTCTCTTCACATTGGCTTACAAACAAACAGGTCCCCAGATACAAGATTCTCACTTGTTCCCTCTGACCTTGGTGCAACTGTTTGTTTTTTTTCTGGCTGTGAATGACTCAATGTGAACCAGAGTGCTGGTAAAAGGCACACATGCTCACACAGTCTCTCCAGTTTTTCCTGGATACAAAGGATTTTGCAAAAGCGTGCAAACTAAATATAAAAATACAAGGCCAAACATTTGCCTCAGTGTCTTTCACAATCAATTGCTTTCCTTCTTTTTTCATTTGCGCAGCATAAGAGGGAACATTCAGATGTCGACAGCAGGAAAACCCTAATATTTTATGTAAAGTCACACTGAGCTGCTGGTCTGTGTTCTCTGTTCTGTGAGAGATCAGACCGAAAAAAGCTCGAGGCAGCCCAAGAAATCTCCAAGTTTTCACCACACACCAACATATGGCTTTCAAATCTCACTCTATCGAGAGCGCAGTTATATACTCCTACCTGCCCCCCCACCAAGTCACATCCAGGGGCAAAATCTTCAATCACACATTGGGGGGGAGACCAACTGCATTTAAGGTCCAGGTAGAAAACACTAAAAAAACATCAAAGAAATATATATATAAACGTTGTGTGTGTGTGTGTGTGTGTTTTCATCAACACCAATAATAACCAGTATAATCAGTTAATATCAACACAGTTTAGTGAAAAATTAACCCGGTTAAGAAAAGGTTGAATGAGCCTTCAGACTGTTACACCGAAAAACACCCAAGCAGATGTGTTTATGGAGAGCAGTAACACACTGGGTTATATTTAAGTTGTGCATCAGTGATGCTGTGATTCAAACAGACTGTTGTACCTGAGTAGAAACGTGTGGGTGATTAACTGTGTGTGACGTGCAGAGGACACAGAGGGGCCAAATAAGCAGAGAGCACAGCTGTTCTGTTTACTGCTCCTGATTGACGGGAACACAAAAATGAAACAAAATATCAGTGACCATCCAGAGTATTTAAGGGCTGATTTAACAGTAAATACAAGAGGCGTGGAGCTTGGTGCCTTTTGAGCTTTTTGAGTGGTCAATATAAATATAATAATACAAGTATTAGTCAGAGAGAGAGAGGAAAAAAGGGCAGAGAGGTTTTTTTTTTTCAGTAAATATATAAAGGAAAATCCCCACTGGACTCAAGGCCTGCGTTAAATGCCCTCTGCTCCTTTCCTTTTCACTTGGCTTTTTTCTAGATGGAGAAAGGTCTTGACTCAGAACTGCTTTAAGAGTGCTGAGAATAGGAATGCGCTACATTGTGACGCTAACAGAAAGTAACGTTGTGGAAGAAATAAGAAAGCAGGCCGTGCAGCTGTAGCAGTAGTATTTCTCTTTGGGTTTATACCCATGAAAAGAAGATAAGTTTACAGTATGTGACCTTGGGTGTGGACTGTTTTATCTCAGGTCTGAGAAGAAAATTAATCTTTTCTAACAGCTTCAAATCAAAACATCTCTCTCTCTCTGTCTTGTGCAGCAAAATACAGGAAATATTACATACAAAACTTCCAAACAATGGTGTCCCTGCTGCTGACATGCTCCATAAGGATGGACATCAAATATAAGTTGGTTCACTACTATGGAGGTCTACAGCTTTACATAATAATTTTGGATTAATTGCTATGAAATTTTGCATAAAAAATGCACGGTCTTGTAGCCATAGGGTCAAAATCAAATTATGATCCCTGAAACATGCAATCACTTCACTTTCAGTTAAGTTCCACTGTTGGAGGGTCAGAAAGGATTGTTTGTAAATTCAAATGTAAGCATGCTAACACTTCAAACTGTACTTTCTGTTCAGATCTAATTAGCAAAAGTTAGAATGCTTGCATGTAATATCTAGGCATAAAATATGGGAAGCATGATGTACAATGTAACAGCTTAAGGTCCCCCTATCCATAAAGTGCTCCTTTTTTCAATTGCTCCCAATGAGGAGAAAATGTATGTGGCAGCATGTGGCTGCCTAAATTACTCTCTTTTTTAAGCACTCCAAATTTTTTTGTGCAGCCTGTCTGAGCACTTTTACTTAAAAGTCTGTCAGCTTTTCAGGAAGGCACTGGTGTCGTCACCGTCGCTTCTTTTCAGCCAACCAATCATGGGACGAGACTCCTCGCCCACCATTCTGGCGTCTCGGAAGATGGAGCTAAAGCTTGTTCTGTCCATGTCCACTCTGAGCTTTCATCATAGCAGAGACAGAAAAGCCCATTTTTTGGGAGCACACCGACAGGATGCTGAATGTTTCTGGTAAGTGTTGTGCATTATCACCCCTATAAGCTTGTTAGCTGTGTAGTCAACCCTCTGTTACATAGCATTTAGTTAGCTACTGAGCCAATTTAAACCCATGTGGAGTCTTTTTTTTCCCCTCTCATTTCACAAGCTCTCCATCCCAGCACTCCCCTGTGCCCTGCTAGCACTTTTCTGCCAGGAAAAAAGGTTTGCAGACATGAGGTCCAACATAAGCATGTTAGCACTGTAATGATGGTATTTTGGTGTCTCACTGCAAATGTGCAATGCTAAAGTTTAATCATGCAAGTTTTAAAAAAGATTCAAATAAAACATGCTCCCTGGACAGAACTTTACTTTAAGTCTTCCTATGCAGTATTCTAGTGACATTAAATAAAAAATTCATAACAACACTGTAACATAGGCCAAGTTTTCAGCATATAAATGTGATTATTAATGTGTTTGTTGACTCCTGTGACTCCTGTGGGTACACAAACTGGAGATTGGTGCAGGATGTAAACAAAAATAAAATTAAGACAGTTGTTATAATGTACAAATTTGATTAATATATGATTAGTTCTACAGTCAAAATATCCTCATGGCAGAGAGAGCACTTTTTTTTTCAGAGTGCACTTTCTTGATGACTTGTAGGAAATTACATTTTTCCTATCTGTGATGGCTTTTAAAGTATATCTGGTTTTCCTCTTTGCACGCCCAAAACAGGCCCCCCCACCCTAATACATACACAAACACGCACACACATACACACTCACACATATATACACACAAGAAAAAAGTCTGAGCAGTGCAAAAGAATTGTTCTTGACCCTCCCTTGATTTTCAAGCGGCATTTCTTGTTTTCCCTGGAGGATTTTCAGGGGGGAACCGTCATTTAATGCACTGTTAAAAGGCTACAGCTGGAAAAGTGAACAGGAACATTTTTAACAACCCTCACAAAGCCCCTAAAGCCTCAACCCAGAGCTGCCTCTGACCACCTCACGCAAAAGAGGAAGCAGTCCTTCAAACCGCAGACTCCAACTGCTGAATGTCAATCTCCCATGTCAGGCAGATGTGATGGCATTTCACTGTCATTTGTCTGCCGGAGTCTGTCAAGTATTGATTTTGAAAGCATCCCCTGACCAGAGATGAACTGCAACAAACATAATTCAAATTTGGACATGGGGTGTGAGACGTGAGATATAGCGGAGACCTTGAAGACATCCTAGAGAAACAGGGAGGACAGGCCTTGTGTTGTAGCTCATTTCCAGAGGGGGAAAACAGGGATCCGTCCTGGACGTACAGGGAATATATACTTCCTGAAGGAACAGCGAATGTTGAAGGAAAAGTCATAGCCAAAAAAGATTCATTTCATCATCAAGAGGATATACAGCCGGGCTGCGTCTGAAAGTTGTACCATTTGATAACATATGTGTCTGAAAAAAAAAAAAAAGTTCTATTACCTGTCCTTGGGTATGATAGCACATGTTATTTGTCTCTTGGAGATGGGTCCGTAGAATAAAGGACACAGAGGAATTACTGAGGGAGCGTGAAGGAAACATGCACACACTCGCACGCAATAAAGAAAAACTGTGTAAGTATGTGAGTCATCATGGAAGACAACTGGGTAAACGGCACAACACGGGGTGCCAACGTTCATATTAGATCCGGGGCCCTGAGGCATCATTGTGTGTTATGAGTTCAGCATTAATTGCTGCCTTTGGGAACGTTTGTTCTTGACGTAATTACTTGTCAGAGGGAACCCTGACTCTTGATGGAGCATGAATTGTGGAGGAGCATATTTTGTGGCAAATAACTCAAGTTTTTAACAAGACAGAGCAGATTCCCCTACATTAATCAATGCAAATGTGTCCCTCTATGTCTGGTGTTTGTATATTAACTATTAACTGCAGCTTCAGCATTGGCCCCCTTAAAAATGTTGTTCAGTATTATTGTTGTTTTAAAACTTCATGCATTTTAGAGCTGAAGGAATCTGTGGTTTGATCATTTACAACAAGTAAATAATCAACCACTACTTTGAGAATTGATGGATCATTTCTAGCAAAAATACCCAAAGTTATCTGGTTGCTGCCTCTCATGTGTAAAGATTTGCTGCTTTTCTTTCTTTTTTTCTTTCTTTCATGCGAGAGTAGGCTGAATGTGTTTTGTTTTAGAAGAAACAAGACTGGATGATGTCACCTTGGTTAATTTTGGTAAATTTTAATGTGCAACGTGTGAACTATTTTCTGTGTTTTATAATATCTATATTGATTAATCCCAAAAATAATCAGTGGATAGATAATAAAAATAAGTTGCAGCCCTGCTGTAATTTTTAATTGCATGCTGGGTATTAATACATCACTCTGTCATAAATTGACCTCAAATGAAACATAAACATGTTTTTGATTTGAGATTTCACCGTCAGTTTTTACATTTATTGCTCTGCTTGGCTGTTTGACATGCGTGCACACCCACATCAACACTCTGGAACAGGCACACACACACATCAACACTCTCTCTCTCTCTCACACACACACACATACACAGAGGCACACATGCCCTGTTGGACTTTGATGCCTTGCGACCGTCATGTCCATCTTTTCAAACACTGTCCAGACAGGAGAAAAACCTTGGCCATCAGCTCTCCTCTCTGAACCTGTCCATCACTGTCACTTTGGATCAGTGGTGCAGAACTCATCCCTTCTCTCCCGCTGGTCCCTGCCGGACTGGACTTGCTCAGTCTAGCCCCTCATATCGCTGTCAGGAGTCCCAGCTGACAGCCTGCTGCTGCAGCTGATTCCAGTTTGTTGGCCCTGCTATGGGCTGATGCCAGCAATCTGTGCTCTGGCAGTGGGTGGCCGTCTGGTAAGGGAAAGCTTTGATAGGTGCAATTGATGGAGTTATTCATATGGGCATCTTAACACCCCACATGCACTATCATATGCATGAAATAGCAGCGTGTTGGAATGGCAATCCCTGACTTTGACGTGAGAATGCTCAAATCCTGCAGTTCACAGGGGGAGTGATGGCGATGTGGTTGAAACACGCACACATGTCTCAAATGCTCGACCAGACCGGATGTCCCACCAGTCCTGCGTCTGTGCATGAGCAAAGGCCTTTTTCTTTTCTCTCTCTGCACCACATGTGTGAATTCTATCATAATGACTGGGGTTTCCAGAGAACTCTGGATCTTTCAAACAAACCACAACAGGCGGTAAACCCAGCTTCTCAGCCTCCCACAGAGACCAGGACAGTCAGTGGAGAAGTGAGAGTGGGGATTGGAATTTAATTACAGCCTTAAAGCCCTCAGAGTCCAATATGAGAGAGAGGGATGAGGCATAAATCTACAGGGGTGCCTTTGTTTGTACGGTGGCTACAACAAGAAAATCATTCAAAACCCAGTGCGGTGACACTTAAGTCTGCAGAACAGCGGTTCAAAGTTTGACGAATGAACAACTGGGCTTTCAAAGACTGACACGGTCATTCACTCATTCAATCCAGCTTTCTTTAATTAAAGTGTTCGTTCTCGTCCTGTAGTGGAAAACCGTGCCTCAATAACAGACTGGAAGTAACAAAGACAAATATAGATTTGATTACACACCCTGGGCGGTTTGCCAATTGGTTTATTTGAGAATATATCAAAATTATGATAAAATTTCAACAACTGACTAAAAGAGGAGAGAGATTTTAACTGTTTCCCAGCCAAAGGACGCTGGGGAGTTTACTGATTAACTATCGAGAAGGTTTACTAAACTAACTCTGTCTTGCAATACATCACTTCTGGAGTTGAGAATCATGGCTAAAATCAATCTGTCTTTTTCCACATTGCTGACCATAAACGCAATTCCCTTGTGTCTAAGTGAAAGAACATGGATGTACTATTACAAGGCAACCTATGGCCTGATGATTGGATTCAAAGCTGCTTTGGCCGGCACATCAAGGGAATTTTCTGGGCTGCAGATTGGCCAGACTGGCGGCACTGCATAGAATCTGCAGAGTGAGTTAGAAGTCACAGGCCTGCTCCCAATCCATTGTATTTCAGCCAGGGTGGGGCACTGAGGATGAAAACCAGATTGGGTGCTCCACATACTGTTCCACATACAGCGTGAAGAAAAACGCCCAAAGGACGCTTTCTGTCTCCTTCTCCTTTGCTTCACATTTGTAACAGAGATACAGTGAGGAAGTGTTGATTTAGGACTTAACTGGACTGTGCTCTGATAGGTGTGACAGGGAACATTGAGGGGTTACATTAACAGCAGTGTGGCTTGCAGTGTAACTCAGAGAAAGAGAGAGGCTTGTGGCTCTGCAAGAGCCTGTCAGGGGGTGGGGCACCCTCTAGTGCAGTAATCCAGATGTAGGTCACTGCCAAAAAATTCCAAAATCCTGATGTTCTGGCCAACTGGGAGGCTACAAAACCTTCTCCATGTAAATAACGTCAGCAAATCACCCCCTACAATCCTTTCCATAAAGAATCTGGAGACATTTAAGTTGAGACAGCCATGAGAATACAAACCGCATGTCTTCTTCTGTTAGGGTTTCTTAAATCACCTCAGCTCTGTTAAAACAAAATATCAGAGCGCAATTTGACAGGGACACATCAGGCAATGGACGTCAGGGTATGACGTTTGTGGAGCTTATGTTCCTAAGCTAAGAAGTTAGTATATCCAGCATTTGAGCCATGATTGTTTTTGGCATCAATATCACGCTAATGTACATTTTTCAAACTGACAAGGTTAGCTCAACAAATTGCTACAAAACATTGCTGTCATTTTGTTTGTCTTCAGGCATCCGCAGTATTTTAGGAATCGAACGGAGTGGCGTGCTGAACTAACTGGCCTCTTTCCAGGTCTATTCTGAAATGTCTCAATCCTCAGCATTTGAACTAAGATTATGAGCCTGGTATGAGAAAACTAGCATGCATTCTATGGGAAAGCTAAACGGAAGCACAGCAGCCAAAAGACAATGTGCCAATTCTTTGTGCAAAACCAAAAGAGATGGATTCTCCTCAGGAAAAGTCGTCCTGGAAACTGCCTACATAAAGATGAACACAAGTAAAATTGAGCGTCTCTGGCAGCTGCATACCGAATCCACCTGTTTTCTATTTATTTGTGTAATTACAGCCATGCAAGTGTCATCGTTCCTTCATTACAGCCCCACCAACTTTATATCCATTTTTTTTGACACATGCAATCTCTTTTCCCGGGAGCTGTGAGGTGTTATCCACCAGATGTTTGATTTTTCAGTCCACTCATGGACACATTATGATTTGGAGACAAAGCTTTAAAGATCCTGTTGAAACATAGCTATGTATGTGACTTTTGTGAGAAACATGGCAACGTTTAAAATCAGGAGAGTGATCCACATGAACGTCTGCGTCGAACTGTGGCCTTAATGGTTACTTTGGGCTGCCACCTCCTAGCTTGGCAATTTCTCTCCATAAAATCACAGCAGAGTGACATCTGGACTTCATGCTGCAAACCGCTGTAATACTTAAAACGTCAGGGTGGTTTTCACTACCTATCTGCACTAAAACTGCTCTCCAACAGAGTAAGTCTTTTATCCACTTGCTCGCTATCCTGGAAATAAAGAATATTAAGAAAGGCTGCAATTCCAGTTAACTGTGTGATTATTTGGTCTAAAAAATGCCAGGAAGTGGTGAACAAAATTCATTCCTTTTTTTCTAAAATCCAAGCTGACACATTTAAATGCTCTTTTTGGACGGACCAACAATTGCCTGAATGATGAATTGATTATCAAAATTATCCCAGATATATTTTCTGTACACTAATTAAATCACTGACTAATTATTTCTGCTTTAGTTTTAAGAAAAAGTCATGAGATACACTTAAAAATGATGTGATGTAATTAATGTTGTTAAATATTTAGTTATACCCAAATGACCCAAATAAAGCTATTTTATTTTCTCAGTTACTTCTAGTGAAATCTGGGGGTGCAGGTAGTTTTTGCAGCAGAAAAGTTAACACTTAAAATTTTACCAGTGAGGTCTGTGGATTAGCTAAAGTAACAGAACGCTATTACTTGAAAGAAATGTGTTCTTTTAAAGATTTTTTCAAATATTTTTTTAAATGCAACAAATTCCCTTCATATTACTTACATTTTTTCAAAAGCAGAAATTTTTTAAAAATCTGGGAAAACAAAACAAATTCAAAAAAAGAACTTCAGGTGACAAAACTCGCTCTTTTTTCTTTGGAATGAACCAGCCCCTTAAGTTTGGATGACATATATGTATTTATATTGTCAAAAATTAGCAAAAAAGTAGGTATCACCAGTCTACATAAATATCATTTCACAGAAACTGTTTGAGTTAATTACGGGCAAAGAGACTTCTGGTATGTTTTCATAACATTATAGCCGTGCTCTGTTTTCCCCTCCTTGATGAAAATACCCCATGAGCTCAGCTCTAAACAAAGTGTAAAGGCTGGCAGTACACACCTGACATGTATGTACTGTGACATGTCAACATGACTGGTTGTATTTATCCCTGCACAGGTTGCGACTGACCAGCCACTCATGACTGCTGTACCAGTCACTGAGGTTAATTAACTATCTGGAAACTATTTCGGCCCTGCCAAGTTTGTGTCACTTCAGGTATGTCTCCATTTAATGTCTTCCGCCCTAAGTATAGGTGGCTGGCAAAGGCTCAGAGTGCTTTTCCGTTGTGTGGAATTATAATGACAGGACAGAGAGCAATAATGTGGGCACAGGCTCAAAAAGGTTTTAGTCCCAGGTTACCCAAAAGAACTGTGTGTTTTTTGCCCAAAAAATGTCAGGAAAGACATTAAAATGATAAGTTAGCTGTTTCAATCCAACAACATCAATACTGCCCTACAAAAAGTTCTTAAATGCAGTTCAGACTTGAATCAGACTTTTTGACATGTTTTTAACTGTATCTTAAAGGAACATATCATAGACTAACATAGAAATGTGAAATTTCTTTGTCGAAACTGAGCAAAAAAAAAAAAAAATCAAAGCTAGAACAAGAATGGTAAAAGAAAAGCTATCTGGTGAGGTAGCTTAAGCTACGTTTAGCCTGCTCATTGTTTTTCTGTAACACTATAAGTAATAATAATCTGTAATTGAGAATAAAAATTATTATCAATTAGGTTAATTTGGTAGTCACTGCATTTAAATGTACAAAGTAGTAAAATACAGTCATTATGAGGACTAAATACTAAAAATACATAAATTATAATTTAATTTTTTTTTCAAAATGTAAGGTAATTTATTATATTGACTTGATTAATTATCGGCTTTATTGTTAGACACCTACCATAACAGAAATAAACTACATTTAATTGACATTTGTTGTTGACTGTAAATAGCCAGAAAAGAACTAGGACCATATTCTCAGCATACTAGTTTAATTTGAAAAAAGCTAAAGAATTCATTTGTTTTTTGAACATCATTTGCAAGTACTGTGTGCACCAGCACTCTGTGAAAGTGATCCAAATGCAGAGCACATGCACTTTTTTAATTATAATGTAGTCTCAGTTTTAAGGAATCAATCTATGAAAACATAAAATTAAGCTATGTCAGGTTACCAGTTTGCCAGCCAGTATAAAGACATTAAACCTCTAGTTTCTCAACTTAACTGCTTATGCAGGTAAAGCTCTCTGCCTTTGTAGGGCAGAAAAGTTCACACTACAGCTTGTATTTTTTTTTCCATCAGAGGTTTAACAGAAGTTAGGGTATTATCTGGTGAAAAGTCAGGATATTTGTTCTCTTTTGTAAAAAAGAAATCCTCTTTGAAAATCCTAAAAGAATACTTACTGTGGCAAATAGATGGTCTCAAAGCAAAAGAACAGACATATTAAACTGCCTTTGGTGTCAGTATTCATGCCTTGGTCTTATTTGTTTGGTGCATTTGCATAATCAAATATTGCATCAAACTCAGTTGTCATAGCGCTGCATTGCTGGTACCTGTGATGTGTTGATAGTATTTCTACTACTGAGATACGGTTATTGCAACACAATTCATTGGGGGACATCAAAACCCGCATTCTTCATGTAAAACAGCAGAAAGGCTCTCGGCAGCTTCGTATCTGCGGATCAGTCAATTGCCACTTCAGGATGGATCGGGGATTTCTGCCACGCGACAAAATGTATGAACATGTCATATTGTCAAATTTATCTGCTGATACAGTGATGCTCTGCAAACATGAATTTATCATAACTGTATTAAATGAAGAGAAATGCATTAAAAATCTCTCTGTGAGAAAAGCCGAGATGTGACCTGTCACCCATCTCCCAATATAAAGTGAAAATAAGGCTATTTTATATTGTGCACATAATATTAATGCAGCATTTCATTTTTCACATGAGTGTGAAATTATTAATTAACTGCATTCACTATTCACACTTTTCATGTCTAACGTCACATAAAACATTGAAATGCAGTTGGCAGTGTTTTCTCTGTGCATTCAGCATTTAGGTAAATTATAGTTAAAGTGAAAGATTTATTAGAGAAACAGCCTGACCTACTGTGTTTGTGCAGTGTGCAGTAAAAACTAGGTCCCTTTACTCAGTGCTTTTGACTATCACACCGCCATCCAGAAATAACAGAGACCATGGTGAGATTAAAATCAAGGAAACAGCACTTTCTTGTTGCTTTCTGTGAAATTATTTTCTGTTTATTGTTCAAGTGAGTGTGAGCAGAGGTGGAGAGGCAGATAAATTCTGGTACATGGGTGGAAGTGGATTATTGCCAACAAGTTCAAATTGAAGACTATTTTTGCATTGTTCACAGTGAGCGATTGCTGAGTGTGAGGCATTAGTTATGGTGACTGCAGCGCTATAAATAATATTTTACTGTGGCGAGGATGTGTGTGTCTGTTAGCATGACATCTGGGTTTTAATTCTGGGAGGAAAAAATCCCGTATCTGCATGATCCTACTAACGCAAGCCATCTGAAGAGAATACAGATGAGAGATGTTCCCTCCATTCCCACAACCCCTTTCAACAACAGTGCATGGTAACACACAGTGACCTTGCCTGATTTAACATTCCACTTTAGTTTGTATTCTGAAAACCAGCCTTCAATATGTGTCTAAGCGTCCATTTGCGGAGCTGGTGCCGGACTGTAAAAGGGAATTTGAAATGAAATATTTCAGTAGTTGAGCGGCTGATGCTGGGCCTGCATTGGCTTGTTTGTGGAATGATATGTATTCATATGTTGGGGATATGCAGATCAATAGGATTTCACTGCACGTGGCCTGCGGGATTTATAATCATCACTCATTTTAATGAGGTAGCAAGTGATGGGACAACAAGATCACTAAGAGTAATGTTCCTCTGGGAAAGTGCAAAGACCGCCACCAGATGGTTCAGTTGGGAATGACTGGAATACCAAACAGGCTTTACAAACAGAATCCTTTTGCTCACAAGGTTAGGGAGCATAATTTCTGCCATGTTTACAGAAACAGACTTAAAACAGCCTGTTAGAGGGTTTGAGCCAAAAAAAAGAATACAAAACGGATGATGTGGCACACTCCAATCCATACCCCACACTCAGGAAACACATTAAAATTTATATACAGTGCGAGTGAACATAACTCTTTCTCATGACTGCCACGGTGGGCTAATATCTTCAAGAAAATAATGTTGTTTAGAGGTCTCTGTTGTGGGCATGCTAAATGTCTGCATCATAACATTTCACATTGCAGTGCTGAAGATATACAGTATCATGTGAGCCAGACTGATCCCTGGTTTAATTTCATAGCAAATTGTTGGCTCTTTGAAGCCTTCAGTTACCACATGGTGACACTGGAAATGGTCTATTTAATACCTGTTATATTGTCACTAGACCCACCAGTCCCTCAGCTGCCTCAAGCCCTCTGTGAGATTGGAGACGAACAAAGGGAATAAGAATTAAGTCTGTAACTGAGCTGGCCCCTGGCATACAGAAATTCTAAATTCAGCTGTGCTTTATGAGCCTTTCATATGATTCAGGTCTGATAATTCTTGGTCTTAATTACAACAGAAGCAGACAGGCAGACCTGGGCTACAAAAAAGATGTTGAACATAGGGAGGGAGAGCCATCAGGGGAGTTTGAAAAAGCTGTGATGAGTGGAGAATATCACTCCCACCCTCAAGATTTATAAAGGGAAAGTTAGAGTCAAGATGAATGGAGAAAGATCAGAAAGTACTCCTGGAATCTGCAATGTCTTGAGCAGTAAGTGTGAGGAGAAGCCCATGCAGACTTCTCTGCTCTGATTTTAAGCCATTTAACAACCCCATTCCTTGCTGAACACTGGTACCTGAGGCCAAAACTGTCTCTCGTGTCCAAGGCAAAATTTAGAGCTATTTGAAAACTGTAATAACGGGAAAGGAGTTTAAATCCAGACACAGTCACATCTTATTACAGCAGACACAGTGCATGAACTGCCGGTTTGCAATGGCTAAATATTTAGAGCAGAGGCAGCAGTCGTTTTATTTGCTTGAAACACACAACCGCAGTCTGCTGTGTTGATGCCAAGAAGGCTCCGAAAGCTAAGGAGTGGGAGCACAACAATACAAAAGTTATAAACTTAACTGTCATAAACGTAGAAACTTGATATTACTGATAATACAAAGCCAAGCTACAGATAAAAATAAGCAGCAGCTGGCTGACAGGGTAAGTTGTGCACTATTGAGAATAAAAAACAGACTTAAGGATAAGTCAAAGACCTGCCCAGGATTAACCTGATTAGACTGCTATCATCAATACAGGTCATTTTCAATTATATCTCCAGAAGCTTCCACACAAACCGGCCAACAAACCACTTAACCTGTAGCTCGGTTTAATTGAACTGTACATTTTAGAGACGGTGGGATTTCTGCTAACACCATGAAGAGCTGTCAGATAGCTTTTATCCACGTTCAAGGACACTAGGACAGCAAAATATTGCTACCTATGAGTCACCGAGGCTGAAAGCTTTTGCAAACCAAGCAAGAGCATGGCCAAAAAAGAAAGAGGGGACTAAAAAAAAAAAACTTCAAACAGATTGATGAAACACCATCAAAAATGAGAGTTCCCCCTCAGCGTGCTCATCCCTGCTCTCCATTATAGGCACTGCAAAAAGCTGCTGTCTGTGGAATTGACAAGCAGCGGCAGGCCGGGTGTTTGATCTCAGTCGTAATCATCATGATGCTCTTAATTGATACAGGTTTGTCCCCTACCGCTGCAGGTCCAGGTGATACATTTGATCCACAGTACCTGAGGTCAACCTGTCCCTGGGAGGTGCTTCTGTTCCATCTGCCTGTCACCTGTGTCCCCGAGGCGAAAACAAACATCTGAGACGGCAGAGTCGGGAGCAGAGTCTGTGGATATATCTTCAGGACTGAATCTGACTGTTTTTGCACATGGCCAATTTACTGCTGTGTAAAATGTCTACATGCTCCTGCCAAACATTTCCCAAGGCTACGCGGTTTACATTCATCACTTTGTTTTTTAATGCATGCTATAGGGAGCCACTGTTTACAGTTAAATGTCAGTTCAATTTAAAAATGACCTTGCACACATTTAAAAATGCCTTAGATACTTAATCTGTTAAAGCATTTTTTTTTAAATACAGCTATGAAATATCGAGTTCATTCCTTCAGTAACGCTGGTAATAACAATGGAATCGCAGATTGCTCTAGATTGTATTCAAGGTGGTGCATTATAGTGCTGGCGTGACTCACAGTAGTGTGTGAAGTACTGAAAATCTATATTCAAATAAAAGCACAATTACTCCCATAAAAATGACTTAAGCAAATAAGAAAATTACCTTTTGAAATTGCTGCTCAAGTGAAACTCCAGCTACTTCAATGTGCTTGCAGAGGATAGGGGAAACTTTTTAAAAAGCAGTGATCACAGTGTTTCGCAGTTGCTGGTGCAGAAAAAAGTGTCCAGATGTGGTCAGGGATTGTTGTCAGAAGTTGTCTTTTGTTCTGGGTTTTGCGGCATCTTCATCATCATGATTATGGTCAAAAGACAAGTGGTGCTTCTTTATCAAATAAGCAGCTGCAACTTGGCACCTGCAGTAGAGATTCTCCTCACACACACTCTTCCCTTCCAGACTCAGTCTCTGCATTTAGAGCTGATTAGTTTTCACTAAGGTGTAGAAGGTGAAGAGTAGTGACTAAAAAATATATGAGTAAAAAATAGAAGTAAGAGAAACACAAAAAGTACCTGCTTCTTTTAACTCAGGCCCATTACTTGTAACACTTTACTACCCACCCCTGGTTAATAGCACTATGGTAACTGAAACTAAGGATTTCTTTGAAGTTTTCTCCAGGTGATGCATTCATTTCTTATTCAAGCCTGGAAACAAACATTTTGAAAAAAATAAACATACTCCTGCAATTTAATGTGCACAGATCCTCAGTAGCTGAGCAAGTTCAACTTGCTGGCTCCTTTAAAGAGTTAGAATAACTAATAACAATACTCTTAATGACACTGATAAAGTGCAACATACAGTTGTTGGTTTTTTTTGGGTTTTCTTTTTTTACATATTTTGGACATTTCTAAAGCACAACATGTCCTGTCAAAAACAGCTTAACTATTACTGGAACACTGATGACCTTATTATAGAAATATTTGCCATGTTAAAAAACCTGTGGACATACAAAAGAGCATAAAAACATTTTAAGCATAAAACGACCTAAGCATGACTTATTCAACTCACTCATACAAATTGAAGCAATTCTGAGGAGTCTTAGGACACCCTGAAAGTAAAAATATGTGGCAAGTCTGAATAGAACATAGTGACTCTATTAAAAGTCTATAAATAAAGGAAGTGAAAACAAACGCACGAGCAGACAACCCACCAACAAATCATGTGGACACACAACAACACAGGCATCATACTGGAGATTCCTTTAACTCTGCTTTTGTCCATGACCCACTGTGAAATACAGTATATCTACATTTTTAGCTCACGAGGCGCTCAAATTACCTCTGCAGCACTAGTTTACATCAGCTGTCTGTCAATAACTGTACAGTCATTTTGACGAAGGTCTGTGCTGTAAACAGCTGAGGGGTTAATGAGAGCAGTGAGACTCAACCATACAGTACAGCTGTGGACCGGAAAAACCCAAACAATGAACTAAAAATGTCAACAAGCAATGAGCTGCAGTGCTGGATCTTTTCCTAAATATACAATATAAAAAATATGTGTCCTTTTTTGCAGTTTCATGCATTAAAACATTTAGTGTAAACCAGTTGAAGTCTAAACTAGTCTTGGTTGTTCAGGATTTCCATCAGCCCTGGAAAACATTTTAAAACTGTTAAAGGCTTTCATGTGCTTTACCATGCAACCATTAACATAACCTTGACTAAGAATAATGATGACTAAATGTCTGTTATGATGGATTACCCTTTTCAAGCCAGTCTCTGATGTTGATTTTCATACCATTCTGAAATGAACTGAAACCAGTTGCTGTCTGGGAGGTAGAAAAAGTGCATTCATCAATCTTAAAACATATGGGTGCAAGTCAAGGGGGTCAAGGGTCAAAGGCTGAGAAGTCAAGGAGGCTTGACTTCTGAGATGTACGGTGAGCCATCATTGGATTTGTACAGCCTGCATTACGAGAAAGTGGGTCAAAAACTTTGACTCTGCAATGACCGCGCAGTGTGCGAGCCCTGTGGTTACGCCCTTTCATGTAAAACCATACGTGAATCATGGCAAGTCGTTTGTCATGATGACCTTATATAGTCCAAACCGAGCGCCATAAATGATTACGACCAGTGTCATGTCTTATCTGTTCTGGCATTATGTAGGCTTTACAGCACGACGGCTCGGATTTAATATTATCATAGGTCATTTACTGCACTGTTTACATTGCTTTGAAGGATTTATGTCCAACCTACTCACTGTCCAGCGTTCATGCAAAAGGGGCTTATGTCGGCCCCAGAAGTGGAAAGATTGGGGATGGAAACAGTTGAGTTGAGGGTAACACTCTTGCTCTGTTGGGGCGGGGGAGGCAGACATTTAAAAGAGCTTACTGCTGTAGCTTTCACTCTGGCTTTGATTGTCTTTGCTTTGATCTGGTTTGAGGCGGCCATGTTGTGCAGTGTTATCCTCCCATGATCTCTGCCATCTCTGAAACACTGCATTGGAAAAGACACTGACTGGATTACTGTGTCTCTGTGCTGCTATGGCCAATATTTTCACCCCTCACAGTAAGCATGAATCATTTTTTATCTATGAATAAAATAGTAGAGAAAATCTTCAGAAGAAACACTGAATACATTCCAAAAAAACCCACAAATAAACAAGGATGTCTTTTGCAAGGTGACCTGAACTATTCTTGCTGCACTTTGCACTCAGACTTTCCTCATGCATGTCCTGTTCTGTTAATGAAACAACCCTCCACTTAATCAAATGCAACATTACCTCCTTCCCTTCAGCGACTAAAACAGTGCGCTATGGAGGAGCTGGTGCTGTTTTCAGGAGGGGTGGGGGTGGGCGTGGGGGGTGGGGTGGGGTGGGGGGGGCTTTAACTTCAAGCATAAGCACAAAGCAAGACTTCAAAGGGATATTGTGCATCTATCCCAAATTAGCTGCCTGTGCAACTGTCTGAGCACTCTGAGACCATCCTCTGTTGGTAAGAATACATTATCTTGCGGTTGTGAAATTACAGGCATTTATGTTGTAGTGCACTTCTCAGCCTGCCAAAGGACAAAAAAATGTAGATATTCCCTGCATGAAGCCATAAAGAAGACCTGGTACCATGAGTAGATACTGAATAGAGACAAACCCTTATGGTTTTTAGATCATCGTTCCTAGACAGACATACTGTATATACATATGATACCTCTGGATGCCCAGAGCTCACCATGCTTGGAGCAAGCACAGGAAGAGGGCAACAAGCTGCAAATAGAGGCATCAATACTTGATGGCTACTAAACAGTAATGGGAAGTGAAGATAAAACGTGTTCTGCATGCTCATAGCTCATGTTTCCCCCGTTTTTTCCCTCTTCTGTCTCAAATTTTGAACATCTTATTAAAGCCGGTAAAAAATTAGCTACATGTAAGTTAGAAAATCAGACTTTGGGCCTTTGCAACAGGTCATTTGAGCCTCTTGTCTGGGATCCAAAGTACATATTTAACAGAAATATATTCACTGGGAGAGCTGTCATGCGTGTTGACACACACTTGGAAGACCTTCTGCAGTTTGCACATGATTTGTATCACCTGCATGTCATTAAACCATGAGCATTTTCTAGCAGTGTGCGCTGCAACAAACACAGGACCTCCATCATACTGAAATATCTGATCGGTCTGCAGCTGAGGACAATACAACCCAGTCCTTGGTGCCTTTTTCAAAATCTTAATTACATAAACAAATGCATGATTAAAAGTTGTACTGAAGCTCTACGCCAGCTGTTTGAGGCAGGCTGACACAGCTGTATACATGTGTCTTTGCACACTAAATCAAATGTCCCATTGTGCTCATCTGGAGTGAATTAGGCTGAGAGAGGGAGGGGGACCTAAAGGCTTTGATATACAGAGGAGGAAATGGGTAATGTCCTGGAACCGCATGAACATCCTAATAGGAGCTGGTGACTGATAAGAAGGAGATAACCAGATCATCATTGTCTGGCTGCAACCTGTAGCCTTTTCTTTCTTTCTTTGGAATTGTACTAATTTAGGCAAATTAAGATACAATTTTTTAATCAGTAGAGCTGTAATAAATCATGTTTTGCAGTAAAATTTCTCACACAGACGGTGCCAAGCCACCCTGCATGCCACACCCAGAAAGAGAAAAAAAGGAAACACTGAGAATTTTAAGTACTCTCCAGGTCTCAGCAGTCTTAAAATGATAGAAGCAAGCTTGCCATTGCAATGTTGTTGGTTTGAATCCCAGCAAGGAGGAAGGAAATTTACGTATCCAGTGACAACCAGAAGCTGGAGAGCTGCAAATATCACACTACCCACTCTCTATAAATTCAGTCGATGTGCTGTGGAGGAAGGCACTCAAGCCCCAACCACTGGAGTGGAGTTGGTCGGTAGCCAACAGAGGAAATCTGTGGTTGTACTAGGCAGCTCCTGTGTGAATGTGTAGCAGGGTGTGTCTGAAATGCAGCCACTCTGCCCAATATTTCGATCGCATGGACAAATACGGACCAAAATAGTGTTAAAGTTATTTTATGTTTTACACGGACCACTTTTGTGCACATGTGAACCTGGATGCTTGGTTACTGCAAAAAAAAAAAAAAAAATTATAATAATTATCATATGTGTTATTAAAACTAGATGAATGTGTCAGTCTGAAATCATACAGCTCAGCTTATAGTTACAGCTCTAAACAGACCATATCTTGAAAATAGGAAAGATATGGCTTTTCATTCATTCATTTAAGGGCATAAATCATTCCCTTTGAAGCACAGCCGAGCCTGTTTGCAACCAACATAAGAAAGCCAATATGGAGAGCAGCTGGTCAGCTGGGATGAACATGACATGCTGTTTCTTGGGAAGAAAATAGAAAGAAAAGAGCAATGAGGAGATAAAAGAGTGAAAACAGATGAGCGTCAAATTCAATAACCAAAATATCTCTCCACAAGCTAGCACGCATTTGTGGTGGAAAACAACACGAAGCACTGTACATTATTGGAAAAAAAAAACTCTTGGAAAGCCATGGATACACAAAATACTTCTTTATTGTTACCATAAGACATACCACAGCTTTAACTGCGCTATCACATGTTTGTCACAAAAAGTGCAACAAGAGAAAGCAGTGTTTGTAAATCCAAAAATTCACACAGTAGACAAACAGCAGACTTGCATCAGCCGAACAAAATTTAATTAAGGAAAACTAACCGCAGTTAACTTAAATCAAAAAATTAAATCATCTCCGTGTGACTGCAGTCATGGCAAAAACATCACAGCACACAGGACTGACACAGGCTTTCGTCACAGATTATGTAACAGAGATCTGCTGCCCTCTTGTGTTAAAAAGTGTGACTTCAACACAACTTGAAGCTTGGCAACCAAAGGAGACCACACAGTAACCCCCTGGTACCACAACTTTTTATATCCAGTGGTGGAGAAAGTTTCAGATCCTGTACTTAAGTAAAAGTAAAAAATGCCACACTGAAGAATTACTCGGTACATTAAAAGTAAAAGCCCTGCACTAAATACGTCACTTAGAGTAAAAATAAGTAAGTTTTACCAGCAGAATGTGATTTTGAATGTTTAAAAAACTCAAATGCAGAAAATAGCCCTCTATGCATCAGACATCATAATAAAGTAATCACATGTTATTGATACATTAACACATAAATAATATTTTCAGCGATTTTCTATCACATTAGTAAAGCCTATAACAGTAAAGGCCTAATACATATAATGAGATCATTTTATGTTTATGTATAAATCTTAATGCAAATGGTAACTTGAAACCAATGCTGTCAAATAAATGCTGCAATATTAAAAGTGGAATCAAAAGTACAATAAATTATAAAGGAGTGTAAAGTTGCAAAATGGAAATACTCAAGTTTCTCAAATTGTATTGAAATGCAGAAATGCAAAATGAAATACTTGAGTAAATGTAATGTTGTTACATTAATGTCACTCTCTCTGACAAGAAAACTGACATTTTAAAAGTGATACTATCTGGCAGCTTAAATGATGACAAGCCCAAATTTCCTATTTTGAAATTAAATGGATGAATGACATAAAATATAACTAAGATTAGCTTTATTGTCCTGAAGATGGTAAGAATGAATACAGTTAACAGTTTTTAAGGAGGTTTAAAGAAACGATACCACTGAATTTGTATTGTGGATTACAATATTTAAAGATTAAACATATAAAAACCATCATTTAAATGTTTAGGTACTTGTTAGATGAAATGATAATCATTTGAAGAATTTTTAAGTAAAATTCAAACCACTCTTTGGTTTAAGTTTCCCAAATTAGGGAAATTTAAGCTTTTTCTGTAAGGATTTTTTGCATTTTTAAACCATTGTAAAATTATTATTTTAGGTTTTTGCTTGTTAGTCAGACAATACAATACATCTGAAGATGTCATATTGGACTCAACAATAAATAAATACAAAATGAAAAAAAAAGTCAATTGCAACTGTAAAAAAATTAGAGATACATTTAACACTAATGATGGTCTCTGTAACATATTTCACAGGAGAATAAATAAACTGGAGAAACAGTGTCATGTCCAGCCCTCAGAGGAGATCAGGCTATACAGTGAGCCTGCATTCAAACAGGAAACACCAATCATCTGACACCTTATCAAAATATGACAGCTGGCTGAGTGTGTCGCTGAAAAAACCTCCTATCCCACATGTTGATGATAATTAGAGCCATGGTATCTGCATGGGGCTGAGCAATTCTGCCATCTCAACCACAACTGCTACAGCAACCTTTACTCTACATTACCCTGAATATTATTATGGAGGCTTATCCAAGTATTTCTAAACTCGCTGTTGGTCTTCACACCACTGAGCTGATGAGACATCTGAGCGCATGGGTTTGAATAGTCCACAGTTGGTTATTATAAGGGATCAAATTCTTTTCATTATATTTATAGAACCACAATGTAAAAATGTTGAATTAAAAGTCCTGCTATAAAAATGAAACATTTATTTGTATTGTATTACTGTTATTATTTATTATCAGCTGTTATTTATTGCCTATGTGATAACACTCAAGTCATACTTTATTTATTTTTTATTTTTAGCATTTTTTATTTAAGAGTAACTATTTATTAACACATATGCTAGGCTACTTTTTAAATCCAGTTTTCTTGTTACTGCACTTGCACTCACCATCTTGTCAATAGCTTTGTCTATCTCTTTTTTATTCTTGTCTTTTTCTTATTGATAGGACAACTGCTGTTTTCAACTTTAATTGGAAGAGTGTTTAGTTCTCAGCAAAGCTGCTGTCCTACATGCATAAAAAGGGCCCAAGTGGCATAAAACGAATATGTTCAAATGAAGTACCAGCACCCTAAAAATGTCTTCTCATTACTAATGTATCAGAGCTGTACCTGTAGGGCTAACTGTGGTTGCTACAGTTATGTAGAAAGCTGCAGGGCCCTGTTATTACATCAGGTTGCAAATTGATGCAATTATGTAATTTGACTGCATGCAATTGAACGTAGTCAAATTTTGAGAAAGTGAGTCACAGTTATAAGAGGATATTGATGTCGTGTCCATAACTGGAAACAAGAAAATCAAAAGATTAGACACAAACTGTAATCAAATGGATAAAGTTTGGTTTGCTAGTAGTCTAGGAACTCAACATATAAAATGTTATATATTATGACAATTTTTCACATATCACAACCCTATGTGTTTGATTTGTCTCAAATGTGAAGATATATTTCCTTTCTTAACTGCTACAACATACTGTTTGCACCAGTAATAACAAATAAATCATATATCATATTATTGACAGAGGTCATTTAGCTGCACAAGAAACACTTTGGATACTCTAAATGGGCCTACATGGCTGATTATTTAGATACTGTACTTTACTCTAACATTAACAATATTATTGCATAACTTTCTTTGTAATTGAGCATCTGTCATATTTTTACTTTTACTTAAATAAAGGATTAAAGGAAAGATTGCATATTTTTTTAAGTTTTATCATTATAATCTCTGTTTCTCTGTCACGTCCTCCATGCTTGTCATATGTAAGTGCACACACTCAAAATGCTGTGGCATTGAGCCAAAGTAGTCATAGCTGTAACTGATAAAAACTGACTGTCAAAAGTTTCATGGTAAGGCTTGAAAACGTCATTTAAACTAAATACTAAAATGTTTGGCCACAATGGCACCAGTCTTTCAGCAATAAAATTGCAGTTGAACCAATTTATAGCAAAGTGCTGTACTTCAGTATTTTGAGATTTTTTTCCACTTCACTTGATTATTTAATAGTATCTTTACACTAATGCTTAAGTCCAGAGGTTTAAGTACCATCTTTTGAATGCATATTATTGACATTTTATTAATACTTGACTTGGAATTTTTGAGTTATTTGAATAAAATTTAATTGTCTTGTTCCCTCACTGTTTCTGGCTCAATGTTTAATTTTGTCTTATTTATTTAACTGTTTACTTATTTATTTATTTATTCATTTATAGTTATTTCATTCAGTAGTTATATTTGTTATTTTTTTCTTGCTTATCATATTTAAATACATAAACTTGCAATCATGTAATGCACGAAATGATCATTTTACATATGAGGCTAATAAAAAAGTGCAGTCGTACAAGAATAAAAGTTTGTAGGGTTATTTAAGTGCTGCAAACATCAATGATGCTAATTATTTATTCTGAAATGTTACATCATATGGGCAGCAGTAATGTTTTTTGCCTTTGCACTTTACAAACACACCTGAGGGTGCAGTTGTACCAACTGGATGAGCAACAATGTACGAATCAAACAAAAGGCGTCTGCCTAAGTTATATTTAGCCTCTGGTAAAGTCAGCAAACGAGTATTCTAATGTCATCCTCTATCTGTGAATGCGATCGTGATGCCTCAAAAACGCGGAAGCAAGTCAAGTTTGGTATCTTCACACAGACATCTCCAGCCAATCCCGATCCAAACCATGCCGTGAATGCTGCTGAGAGTTGACGGTTGGGGGGGAGCAGCCTAGTCCGAAACAGAAGTGACCGCTAGCTTCATGTCAACCATAACGTTACAGACGTTAACGTTACCGAACTAGCAATAGCGGAAATCTGACACAGGAAAGACGGAGAGGGAGAGACAGAGGGAGAGTGAGGGGTCCCGCTGGAAGGGATACTGGACTTTATTTCCTCACGTTTGTAACGGTTGAATATTTATATTTGTTTGAGCTATTTCAAGGAGCTCGGGGATATCAACTGTAGGGAGGTTAGCTAGCAACCGCCATCTCTTCTCAGTCGGAGCGACCGCCGTGTCTTCCACACCATGGGGAACGCTGCCACCGCCAAGAAAGGCAACGAGCTAGAGAGCGGTGAGTTCGGGCTGTTGTTTGTCCTCACTTGTGTTTTATGTTCTTTTGATGTTTTGATACTCTCTGAGCTTCCGTTAGGTTTATAGCTAGCTTATTATAATACTTAAAATGCCCTAACTGGCAGCTACAGCAAGTTAAAGCAGGGGAGGGCCGGTCATCCCCCCGCGTAGTTATCCCACTCGCCCTTTAGTTGACAAATGATAAATTGGTGAATGACAGTGCAGGGTATTGTTTATGTGGTTTTGCATGTAATATTACTGAAGGGCCTAGCTAAGTTAGCTAGCAGCAAGAAGACCCCGTGGATGTTGTGGTTTTCTGGGTTGCAAAGGGGGTGGAGAAGGGGAGCACTGTGCCTTTTAAGAGACTGTTACAGAGACGCGATAGCATTGCTCATCGACAAATTCCCCCATATTGATTATTCCACACGTTTAAAGGTTGTTTGCATGCCAACTGGAGCAAGAAGGATCAAGCCTGATGACCTGCTAGCCTGCTAACTTTAGCTGTGAGTGGTGGGGGGGATTAGCCCTCAGAAGGCCCCTGTCATTTCATTGCCTCTTGATGGTAGTAGCTGTTAAGGCCTGTACATACACTGAGAAGTGGCTTGCAGTCGCTTCCCATATGAAGCCTTAGATAATAGCTAATAATCTTGAGACTAGCATCATCTCATCCTCTCTTGTGTGGGACCATCCTTAACTTAAGTGAATAACAATCAGGATGCGGTTCTTCCTGCACGTATGTATAGCTGCAGCCTCAGTAAGCAAAGCCATCTGTACACAGAAACTTTGCACTGATGATCTGAAATTTGCAGCATTTAACCACAAAACCATGAGTAATTGTTCTAAATAGGCAATAAATTTAATTTGAAGGCAGTGTGGGACTGCTCTGCCTTGGGCTTCACTGCCACATTTTATTCTTGGCTACATAAACAAAGCTTTCCCTCTGTACAGCACTGTGACCAAATATGGTGAAGAAATGACAAATGCCCTATTTCCATTCATAAAACTGCGACCTACTACTGTCTTTTTGGCATATGCACGCACAACAACACAAACACACTTGCATCAGATCCTTTGCATTTATTTGGAAACCTTTTATATTTTTGCTGTGGTAAAGGACCATCATGGCTCACTTCTCATACTCAGCTCGTCACTGACCGGAGCAGCTTGTCATCAGACCTTCGTCAGAGGATAAGGGGTATTACAAGCTTTGAAAGGTTTGACGTAACTAGGCCTAGGCCAGTGTTACTTTGCACTCGTATATTTTAATGTGGCAGCTTGTCGTTGTTGAACATCCTGTGTGATAAATCATATATATTTCCCTATACCTGGTTGTAAATGTAAAAGCTGTAGGTTTATGTTGTTTTTTTTGCAGAATGCTTCTGAAGGCCTGAAGTCAGTTGCTTATGGACCAAAACTGTGGACTACTTTCATGCTTTTTTACAATGTTCAAACAATAATCTTGCAGAGAACCATTTTTGTTCAGATACGCACTTATTTTTTCTTTTTTTCTTTTTTTTTTAAGTAGTGCACTTTATGATGCAGTGAATATACTCCTCTTAGATTTATGGACCCGTTGAGAGAGACCAAGCAGGAACAGTGAGCAGTGCCAACCAGAGACACTTAGACAGGCAGAGATGATCAGATCAGCAATAGTTCCCATACTGCCAAGCATTTCGTTCAAGTGTAACAATGATCCCTAGATCCTGTGGTGTGGCTAACTGTTAAACCTGTTTAAGCTGACACTGTGCCCTGAGCTGCAGATTTGCTTGGAGTATAGCAGCTCTGACGAGACGACCTGATTACCTACAGTGCTGTACATAAACCGGAGCCTCTGTGTTTACTGTATATAGCTGCCATTAGCTGGAACAGTTGGAACAGCACCAAGGCAGTCACGCTTGTACAGCCAGATTAAACAGCTGCCATCGTGACACCTATTTTATTTCACCGTGCCTATATATTGTGTTTCACTGTGTGGTGAAACAGGACAGACTAACATAAGTGAAGCATGTTATGCGTGTTTGGATTTTGGCATTGCTGACAGGAAGGGTTGGCCAACTATACTGACTTTGAACCATTTGATTTGTCCCTCTTGGTGCAAAATACTGACGTTTGTGCTCGCAGAAAGACCTCATATTACTTAACAGTTTTAAATTATGTCATTGGATGGGGAATATTGTGTCATGGATAAAGTTATGTTATTCTAGGACTACAACCAAAAATGCCAACCATTTGAAGGTTCAACCATCTGAAACAAAAATGTTTGCTTCTTTTCACTGATTTACATCTTCGTATGTTGAATATCTGTGGTCAGTTAGACAGCATCATCTTAGGCTTTATACATCTTTTTGGGCTCTGAAAAATTATGATGGGCATTTACTATACCTTTCATACTCTATACAACTAAATTTCCAAACTATTGTTTAACTATTTTCTGACATTTTTTAGACCAATGATTGATAAAATAATGTCAGGTTAATAAAAAATGAAAATAACTGCTAGTTGCAATCACTGCAAATCAATACAACACAGCTAGTTGCCAAAAGAAAAAGGCAAGCTACAAATCCTCACAGCTGAGAAGCTGAAACAGGGAGATGAATTTGCATGAAATTTACTTGTCTGCATTTGATCGGCTATCAGAATAGTCGCAGATTCTTTTTCTGTCTAATACTAATTGTTTCAGCTCATTTTTTCTCAGAGTAATAATTGTAATTTCTGAGCTGTTGTAGGGAGATAATTTTTCAAATTATGAAAAACCCCTATATATGCTTCATAAAAGTCTAGGTCTTTGCAGTATACAGTAGGTTTTTTAGGTTTTTTAAATTTTATCTCATCAATCTGACAGAATATGCATGACTGAATATCTGCTGCAAGGCGTTTTGGTACACCTGTTCTCTCAACGCCACAGTAGACTCTCAGTCTCTGATTAAATTCCTCAGGTGAATGTCAACTCTGTTTTCATTCCAGTTGCTTTGTTTCACTACATATGCTTCATGTTTGTTAATGTGTTATACTTGTTGTTATGTACATGAACTCTATATTTCTCTCTGTCTTCTCTTCCGTATCATCACCATCCATGTGGGTGATTGTTCCTGCAAAAACCTTGGTGATCAATAGAGACGTTTGGTATGCTCATTCCTCCAAAAGATGACCAGAATGGCAGAACAGCATTGGTCTCATTGTGACGATGTGCTTGCTTTTATTGTGTGCTTTGATAATAAGTCTGTGTTTTTGTTATCCACATTCTCTCAATCTGGATTTCCCATACATTGGTTTGTCTTTGCTTACCATTTTTATGCTGTGTTTGATTGCCTTACCCTAAACTGTATGAGGTGATGCACAAGATGCTCAGAGAAACGTCTCCTGTAATGCTAAATGTTGTGTTCCCCTCCCTATGGAATAATTCTATGAATTAACAAAAACAAATAAACTGAGTGTCTTGGCATGCATCACTAGTCCGCCTGTGTTGGATGTTGTCTTGTGTTTGTGTGCTTTGTTCTTTTGAACAAAGAATGTGACATTTTTAGTATCCCATTTAATTTATATCCAGATGAGAGTTGACTTTGCCCGTGTTCTTCTCCTTTGATTTACAGTTTGATTTCCACTTCCCACATTTCTTCCTTTCTCCTTCTAGTATGATAGCATTTGGTCTTAATGCGACTTAAATCTAAAACCCAAATGTGTTTTTATGCCTGTAATCCAGTTCATGTCACCAGACAAATTCTGTATGCTAACTGTGTCTGTCTTTGCTCTTTTTTCAGTGAAAGAGTTTCTAGCCAAAGCCAAAGAAGATTTCTTAAGGAAATGGGAATGCCCACCACAGGTAGGAATGATGGAAACTCAATATTTTCTGTAGCTGCGTCCACAGAATACTCCAAGTTATCGCTGTTTTCACAGAGTACAACGTGCCTAGATGACTTTGAGAGATTAAAGACCCTGGGTACCGGCTCATTTGGAAGAGTCATGCTGGTGAAACACAAAGGAACAGAGCAATACTTTGCCATGAAAATACTGGACAAGCAGAAGGTCAGTGGAAGCATGTGTCAAGCCCACAGAAACATTTTCAAATAAATAACTGTGTTGATGTGCAGTTAATATGCAGTAACACACAATACAAATGCCTGCTTATCTCCCTAAAAATGACATTAAAACTTGTTTTTGTTACTCAGGGACATGAGTAAAAGATAAACAAAAACTTAAAGCCGCCTTTCCTGTGTTTGTTATCTCTGTTGCCGGAGTAAGTGAGATTTTCCCAGCAAGGTCATCTTATCTTTTTTTTTATCTATCAGGTGGTGAAACTCAAGCAAATAGAACACACATTAAATGAGAAGAGAATATTACAAGCTGTGAGCTTCCCCTTTCTCGTCAAACTTGAGTATGCGTTTAAGGTATGGTTTGCTTTATTTAAAATTAAAATCTTGTTTCTTAAATTCCTTGATCCATTTTGGTTTTTGGTGCATGGTGTAAATATCTTTTTACTGCCTGCAGGACAACTCCAATTTGTACATGGTGATGGAGTATGTTCCAGGGGGAGAGATGTTCTCACACTTAAGACGAATTGGAAGGTTCAGGTGAGTGTTGTACTGAGATCAACTCATTTCTTTCGTGTGTTATGACATGAACTGATAATGTCGTGAGATTGAACACCATATTTTCCCCCTTCTCCTCTTCAGTGAGCCACATGCACGGTTTTATGCTGCCCAGATAGTGCTGACATTTGAGTACCTCCATTCATTAGATCTCATATACAGAGATCTGAAACCTGAGAATCTTCTCATTGATCATCATGGCTACATTCAGGTAAGCTGTACTACAACAAGTCAATAATGTAATGCTGATCTGTCTCACTCACAAAGTCCACACCTGGTTTATTTATGATATATATGTATGCTCCTGACCACAAGGTGACAGACTTTGGGTTTGCCAAGAGGGTAAAAGGCAGAACCTGGACGTTGTGCGGAACACCAGAGTACCTGGCGCCAGAAATCATTCTCAGCAAAGTATGTAGTCCCTTGGGAGTTTTTTTCTTTAAATGTCTGAACATATAAGAACTTTGATTGTAAAATTTTCACAAGCTCACTTTACCCCTCTCTACATGCTATTTGGAAGTAAGTTATTGTTTCTCTGGGTGACCACCGACACTGACAGAGGACCATGTTCAGTACTGTTGAGGTTTTTCAGAACAGTTATAAAGCAGAATGGATGTCAAGTGTCCTTATTGATAGACAGGATATTTTCCCAGACTTGCTTGCTAAATAATCTGGACAAAATCCACCATTATCAGGTTTAAGACCTCCGTACAGGTGATAGTGGTAGTCGTATGTTTTTTTATGTTGTACAATACAGTGAAATTACTGATGATCAGCATTTTAATACAGGGAGTGCATTTGCTGAAACTTTGATTAGCTCCCCTGCTCAATGTCAGGATTTTGTCAAGCTGGTCAAACTGGTTAAAGAAAGAGGAATTCTGAGTTTAAATTATGCCAGTCAGTGCTCAACATGACTTTTGAATTCAGCAAGTAGTAGAGGTTTTGTTCTCGTGTCCTCTTAGCAGTCTCTGTCTTGAATCTTTGCAGGGCTATAACAAAGCTGTGGACTGGTGGGCCCTCGGAGTCCTCATCTATGAAATGGCAGCTGGTTACCCTCCATTCTTTGCAGATCAGCCCATTCAGATCTATGAGAAGATTGTGTCTGGAAAGGTAACTCAGTGTTGTTGCACATTTCTATAATAAAAAAAAAAGTAATTTAAATTTAAGAGCATTTTTAACCCATATTTTTTGAATAGTAAAGTTACATGTAAGAAAGGTAAGAAAGGATTTCTTATAACCCATTTCTTCTTCCAGGTGCGATTCCCCTCCCACTTCAGCTCTGACTTAAAGGATCTGTTGAGAAACCTGCTGCAGGTGGACCTGACAAAACGTTACGGTAACCTGAAGAATGGAGTCAATGACATCAAGGGCCACAAATGGTTTGCCACAACAGACTGGATCGCCATCTACGAGAGAAAGGCAAGACACCATTACACATTTTGTAGAGTCATCAAATAATGTTACCTCTATTAAAAAAAAACAGGTTAAACCTGCAATGTGGGACTTTTACATATAATCGAATGTCCGTTAAATTTAAGCCCTGCAAAACTAGTTCACAATATGCTGATTCAGCCTATCACTGCCCAGTAAATCTCTCTGTATTTCGTGGTAAACAGGAGTTTTTGTATCTGCAGTCAGTCACGACTCTCCCACACTGACACACCCTAAGTGATGTGTGTCATGTCAGCCAGTAATAATTGGTTTGATGGAGACAAAAGTTCCACGCTGCAGGTTTAATAAGAAGTTGATATGTTGATAGTTCATGGATTTTGTTTTATGGTCCTGTGTAATGGTCAATTACTTGAAGCTGTATTTTTTATTCATTTACTTTTTGTGCTTGAATGTTAACAGCAATGTCACATCTGGTCAGAGGTTCTTTTTTTCCCCTTTTTATTTGGAAAGCACCCAGTTCCACTGTTGGTTGTGAGCTATCCCAGCCACAGGCCATTTTGTGGGATGACACTGATAATGGAGTTCTTCGATTAATCCAAGTAGATATTTAGCTTGGGCTTGAATCTCATTGATCTGTTGATTCTGTGTAACCCTTTAATTACAGAATCATACTATGTGTTTTTTTGACTGGCTTTTTCTTATCAAATCCACCTGTAAATCCAACACTGCAATTCCTGCTGGGCTTCTCATGGGGTGCAGTTCATTTTATTTTAGTACTGTTTTTGTTTTCTATGTTCTTCCCTCATGTTTTAGGGAAATTACTGGTTGCAAAATAACAGCTTCCATATGACAAACTGCCATGGGATTCTGTGATGTAGCAATAGCGTAAAAAAGCAGAAACCAGGATCCCTGTTTTATAGCTTCTACTTAGTAGAAAGTTTGTTGCTCCTGAAAAGCTGTTTTACGTCCATGTTGGACTGCTACTTTATTGCACCTATTTTCTCTCTAATTTTATTTTTCTTTGTCTTTACATTATCTTTTTGTCTATATGGTCATTTTTGTCCTTGATATTTATTTGGTCTCTAACATGTTAGATCACAAAATGAAAAAACTGACAGCCCAACAGTCTAAAACCCCAAAAGTAGAAATTTAACTTTTCTTCTATTTAATTAGAACTAAAGAGACATAATAAGTTAGTTGAACTTTGGTTGAATTTAAAACTTTCACATCTGTGTTGATTGAGTGATTTGATTAATTTAATTATGTTTAATCAACTGCAGATTTGGCAAAACACAATAATTATTAAAGCCTTCTCTACATTTAATTATTTTTTTTCTCAGCTAAAGGCATATCTTCCTGTGTCTCTCTGCCCTCTTTGTCTTTTCTCTGGTAGTCAAAAACACTATATGTTTGGTAAATACACAGCTGAGGGAGGTGGACTGACAACTTGGAGAAAATAGTGGGCTTGTGTTTGTGTCATGTCAAGCTTTACTGTCAAAGGATATGAACATTGCTATGCGCTTGTTGCTGCCTTAAAAACATGCAAACTGTATGGCACACAGAAAAGACCCTGACATTTAATGACAATAGACTAAATTAAACCGGAGAAAATAAGGCTCTGGAGTTTAATGCTCAGTAAATGGTATAGCGTGGTGTAACATTTCAGTGAGGCTCATGAGCTGTTTAATATCATTCATAGGTTTTTTAAATCGTATTAACAAGGGAAAAGGAAGGTAATTGTAGAAATGCAAAAAGTGTAACTTCACTGAGTGGTTTAACAGCTGGTAATTTATGTGTGATGGTTAATCATAATTAGCAAGGTGCAAACCCACAACCAAGAAGAATGTGTTCCTTCATGTCAAAGTTTACAGGCATATGAAAAACAAAATCTATGACAATCGGCTCAGATGTGAGCATTTGCACAAAATGTCACAACAGTATGAAAGTATGATGAAAAGCCTGCTGTCAAAGAGGGAGAAAACAAGATTAAAGTACACACTTTCAGGCAGTTTCTCCCCAAACCAATTCAAGGTGTTGCACATGTTTGTACACATGAAAAGCGATGAAGGTCGTTCTGTGTATGAAAAGAAAAACTTAAGAGAGCTCAAGTTCAAATCCCACATGCTGTGTTACCTGGCAAATCACTGTGCAAAGTGGGCCTGATTGGTGTTGGGTTTTTTTTTTTTTAAATTGTTGGAGCCAGCTCCCCATTCCCACATCAGAAAATTGTGGAGGGGGAAGGTTTCACACACTGACCATCTGACAAGCACTCCCGTTAAAGCATGGGGGCCCCTTAAGCTGTCAGAATATAGTGTGTTTTAGCATCATTCTTTCTTGCCAATTTCTACATGCCTTTTGACAGTGTAAGGTACGTTTCTTGAAATTTCTCTGTCATTCCTCAGAGAAATAATTGCCTTTTCTTTCCCTGTCAAGGGTGTTTTTGTGATTGACATAAATATCAATCCTGCCTGTTAAAATATGTATCACTCTCTCTTCTTGCAGGTTGAAGCGCCGTTCATACCAAAGTGCAGAGGCCCGGGGGACACCAGCAACTTTGACGACTACGAGGAAGAGGAAATCCGTGTTTCTTTAACAGAAAAGTGCGCAAAGGAGTTTGCAGAGTTTTAGGATGCGAGAACATGGATATATCAGGGAAATAAGGGGATCTTTGCACTCTTCTTAAGACTTGGGATGGAGCGGAGACCATCGTTTTTCAGATCTACTACATAGTCCCTTCATTCCATGAGGCTGAATGAGGTCGCCATGATCCTTGGGTGCCGATAACCTGTCACTGTCACACATACACCTGCGTATTAATGCAGACACACCACTTTTTTCTTTCTTTTTTTTGTACCTACACACCATTTTTTTTTTTACTTTGAAGCAGTTAGTCTTGGATGTTGTTATCCCCTTTTAAAATGTGATATTTTTTCAATTTATGAGGAAAAACTGAGACAATGGCCAATGATAGTCCACATAACACAATTATGTGGGTTGTAGACTATTCTCTCTAGTTGTCTACAGTGTATATTTAACGGTCTGTTACAAGTCCACAACCCTGTTGGCTATTGTAAAGTTCTGGCCAGCTTTCAGAGGTAGCGTTTGTCCTGTGTGCATATCTGTCAGTTTCGTAAGACATTTAAACACGGTGAGTGTTGAAAGCATGACCAAATAGAAAACTTTGGTGACACAAGAAGAGAGGACTTTTCCTTTCTTTGCTTTTACCCTTAGAGAGCCGAGTCCTCAGACTCCGACAGAAACATCCATTCACTGTCTTCTTGGTATTCTGACCCAGGCACAGCAAGCCTTCGCAGAAAATGACAAACCTTGTTTCGTTAGTAAAATGCAAATCAAGACGATCATTTGATCCTGTTGGATCTGTTAGCTATATGTAAAATTTGTCATTTGGTATACTATTATTTTTTTTGTCGCGGTGTCTAACATTATAGTCATATTGTCCCTCAGTTTCAGGTCTGCTCATTGAAGCCCTGTCTTATGAGTCTGTGGAAAAATGTGGCTTCAATTAATGGAAAACCTTAAGATGAGATCCTTTTTAGGATTTATATTGAGTGTAAGTTGCTAAGGTCCGTGTGAATAGTGTTGAGGCTTTGTGCCACAACATTGTTAGTTAAACCTTAAAAACAAGTACAGAATTTGTGATGTATTACATCAGAGATGTTTTAAAATCTAAAGAAACAGGAAAGCAAAACTGCATATTTACTATATTCCTTGTTACAGCCCCTGGACTGATTTCTTTGTTTCATTCTTATGAAAGAATGTATGATTTGGAACTTTTAGGTATGCATATTTGAAAGCTTGATTTCAAGGTACAGTTTTCCTCACAACACACTGGCTAAAATAAAGACTGCTCCTTTGTATCACATGTAACCTTGTTATTGTTAAACTCATTACATCATACGTATATACATTGTTTCATATATGTTTTTATTTATACACATTAGAGATGCTAATAAATTTTATTTTTAAAAGTGTTTAAGTTGTGAAACTCTCCATGCATGGTGGGACTGACTATTGTGCAGAGTATTTTGATCTGATTTAGTTATATTCAATGGTCCTTCATCAGGTATTTGGGAACACTTGAGTGATACATACTTGAAAGGCTTATGTAGTAACTTAAAAAAACAAAACAAAACAAGATCAGTGTACAAAAGTTAAGAAAAAGTATGTCCATACTTCTTTTCATTTAGATACCATTTTTATGTGTTTAGGAATGGAAGCAGAAAAAATGTACACATATACAGGTAGCAAGGAACTTAATGATGTGTCAACAGCATTTATGACAATTTTACCTCACAAATGTAATTTCAAAATTGTTACATTGTAAAAAGTAAGAGTAAAGGGGCAAAAAATCATAAGGCAGAGAACCCAAACAAAACATTAATTGTACATTAAGAATTCCAAAAGTGCAACAACCATACTTTCTACATATTTATTTCTCTCCCTCTCTCTCTCTCTCTCTCTCTCTCTCTCT
>JAQMCX010000009.1:3888568-3902979 GCA_029814765.1 Acanthurus leucopareius | reverse complement strand
TATATATTGAGTAAATGGTAACTACACTGAAAGACAACATATGGCACAATATAATACTTATGTTAATTTTTATATTAATAATATTTATAATTCCTATTTGAAACAGTAATAAACACTTGACAGTGTTTGGGCGTCTCCCTTGCCGTTGTCCTTCCAGTGAGTGGGTTTATGGGTAATGTAGTTCAGCAACGCACACGTGGGACGTTGCGTCGTCGCTGCTCATTCGAAATTTGCGGAAACATGGCGGGTTTGGAGCTGCTGTCCGACCAAGGATACCGTCTGGATGGGAGAAAAGCCACCGAGCTGCGGAAGGTCCAGGCCCGCATGGGTGTGTTCGCTCAGGCCGACGGTTCTGCGTATTTAGAGCAGGGAAACACGAAGGCTCTGGCTGTGGTTTACGGTCCACATGAAGTAAGTAATTAGCATATGTGTAGTGAGTTAGCCAACGTAAATAGCATAGGACTGGACATAACTCCAGAGAAAATATGATTCAAAGTAAAATCAGGTTATGCTGCTGCCTTACAATGTCCAGTTTTAATCGCAAGCACTCCTTATAATACTGAAACACAGATTCAATTTCAGCACAAACTTTTACAAAGATGTAAACATCATCCAGTGTAAGTGTTTTGGTCAGTCCTACTTACAGACTGGATTTAGGCTTTAAAAAAAAAACTGAAATAGTAGATCAAGCAAATAATTATGTACTCTGTGACATCATCAGTAACCATATCTCAGACTAGTGCCTTATTAATTTCTTAAAGCAACAGCCAAATATATAGCTTTTATATTCATGGCTGGATGTTAGAGTCATTACCACATTAATATATATATTTTTAAACAATAATAAACACTTCTTGGCTACTTTACATTAGATGTAACATTAGTTATATCTAATGCAAATATGTCAGGTGTAAGTAATACACCAGCTACTGGGTGCATTTCACAATATGGCAAGTGTAGGTAAAGTCTAATTGTGTAAGAATTGTTATTTAGGGCAGTTAAAGGGCAGTTAAAATATAAATTGATGTGTTAAGTGGGAAAGGTCTGTAGACATGACGCTTTTGTCACCCCCAGATGCGAGGTTCACGCAGCCGGACTCGTCATGATCGAGCTGTTATCAACTGTCAGTTCAGTATGGCCACATTTAGCACAGCAGAAAGAAAGAGGAGACCACATGGGGACCGCAAGTCCACTGAGATGAGCCTCCACCTCAAGCAGACGTTTGAAGCTGCTGTGATGACCCAGCTGTATCCACGCTCTCAAATAGACATCTATGTCAAGGTGAATGTTTAGCAGGGAGATGTGGATTTGATGTGTTGGATGTCTGTAGTGTTAAGATAACCCTTGGGGAAGTACACTATTATGTGTATTTTTGATTGTACTGATATCAATTAAAACGTTTCTTTCCAAACAGATTCTTCAGTCCGACGGAGGAAACTACAGTGTGTGTGTAAATGCTGCCACTCTGGCAGTGATAGATGCTGGGATCCCAATGCGGGACTATGTGTGTTCTTGCACAGTTGGATTTGTGGATGAGACACCTCTCGCTGACCTTTGCTATGCAGAAGAAAGTGGAGGAGTGAGCTCTCTGGCTTTGGCACTGCTGCCCCGGGGTGGACAGATCGCTCTGCTGCAGATGGACGCCAAATTACATCAGGACCACTTGGAGGCTCTGATTGAAGCTGCCATGACAGCTTGTAAAGGTGTCAGCAAGGTGCTGGATGAGGTGGTGCGACAACATCTCCAAGAGGTTTCTGTGCTTTCTGGGGAGTAAACAAGGAAGAGGGGAACAGAAAGTGTTATTGGACTTAATAGAGAAAAGATAATCTTGGAGTGAATGTTTTTGTATGTAATAATGTCAATTATACTTTTCTACGATGTGTGTGTGTGTGGTAAAGCTAACAATAAATATGTCAACCCTGCAACATCGAAGAGTTTTTTTTTTTTGAATGTTTGCATAATTTATCCAAGCTTTAAAGATATGTCATCTTTGGTTTAAAATGATATCCAATAGCCGAGGAAGGGCAATATTTACCCCTCAAAATAAAAATCAGTATAATTAATATAGTTGCAAAATTTTAAGATGTTAGACAGTATTTTTTCTCATTATTTAATTATTATCCTACTTATGCAATATTTATTTCTTATTTTCCAGACTATATTAGAACTTTTTCTTTTTGTTTATATCGTTTGGTTGCCCATCCCTCTACCGGAAATCGGTCCGCCGCATCAATGTTCCCGCAGGAACAAGGAAGTTGAAAATATTTAGCAACGGCTGCTGTGAACCGGCTGCACATCTGCAGGTGGATGTGACCCGTCTTTCACTAGAAAGAGGTATTCTTTTCTTATTCTTTACGTAAAATATTAAAATATCAACCACGTGATTATCACCAACTGTTTTCACTGAGAACAACAATTAAAATCGTTTTACCATCACGCGAATG
Source organism: Acanthurus leucopareius (assembly GCA_029814765.1). Lineage (NCBI taxonomy): Eukaryota > Metazoa > Chordata > Actinopteri > Acanthuriformes > Acanthuridae > Acanthurus > Acanthurus leucopareius. The sequence continues at coordinate 3,900,535 of JAQMCX010000009.1, read as the reverse complement.
TATCCAGCTAATTAGCTAGCAGCAAGCTAACCACAGATGTCAATTGATCTGACAATACATAGCAGAAACGACTTCTCAGCCCGAGCTATATTATAACCTGTATATAAATATAAGGACCGTCAGACATATAATTAAACTCATAATATCCTCTTATGCCGTTACTTGTATCGTTGACGTTAATAAATTAATTTTAAGCGTGGGTTTCAATTGTATAGTTGATTGGTACAGTCAAGGTTCAATATGTGTGCGTGTGTGTGTGTGCTGCCTTTAGGGTCCATTTTTTTCAGGATTTAGTACTTCACAAGGGACAACAACATGGGACTTCTGTCAGACCCAAATAGAAGACGGGCTCTGATCAACCTGCTAACCCGCCTCAATGCACCAATCTGGTGAGTTTTCAGTCATGTTAAAATTAAAATTAATTGAATTTTCATTCAATAAGAATAATTCTCATGAAATATCTGAAATACATCAGGGGCCTTTTTTATTACAACAAACAACATGCACATGTCCCCAAAGCATTTACAATCTTTGTCATCTTTATCTCAGTGTTGTCTGCTACATAGCGGGCGTGGCCTGGTTCATGGGGTTAGCATTTGAGCCGTTCACTCTGCGGACATACATGTCAGAAAATGCCATGGGGTCAACCATGGTGGAGGAGCGCTTTCCAGCTGGAGAGAGGGCACTGGCCACAGGGAGAGAATTCTCAGCTCATAAAAAGAAAGCAGGGTAAGCAAACACTACCAAGAGGAAACACTACATCAACAAAAAAGTCAGTTTATAATACCTGTCCGCAGTTTTTTTTTCTCTTGTGGATAGAAATTTAAAAGTTTGCTAATGCTCTTATAGTCAAATGTGACAAGTCGTTTCTCTACAGTGGCATGCCTGTTGATTGGCTGGTGAAGACCATGCAGGCTCGAGGGCTGGAGGTGTTTACTCAGAGGTTCTCTCGCACACTGCCTTTCCCTGATGAAAACAAAGAAAGATATGTACGTTTATGAACTAAAATATTTTATATTAAGGATTCGTACTTTGCTCATATATCAGCTCTAAGGGATGAACTCTTTTTAGAAGTATTTATACACATATTCCATGGCTCCTCCTCATCTAACTCCATCCTCTGTCTTCTCAGATGGTGAGAGGCACGAATGTGTATGGGATCCTTCGTGCCCCAAGAGCTCCACGGACTGAAGCCCTGGTGCTGAGTGCCCCTTGCACCCCAGGCGACAACAACAACCAAGCAGTGGGGCTGCTCCTCGGTTTGGCACAGTACTTCAGGAGTGAGTACAGAACTTAAAGCCATCTCATTGACATTGCAAAGTCATTTTCTTGTTTTAATGGCTGCTGTGTGCTCCTTAATAGATCAGATTTACTGGGCAAAGGACATCATCTTCCTTGTCAACGAACATGATCTGATTGGTATGCAGGCCTGGCTGGAGGGCTACCACCACACTAACACTACAGGTAATCATCAGCAGGAATTCTCCCCATACATTGGTAATCAAAGACACTCATGTAGAGCTCATAAAAATCATTGTAAGATGAGTTTTCTTTCTGGTGATGCATTAAGGTATGGACTGGTCCCCCCTCCAAGGCCGTGGTGGTTCAATCCAGGCAGCTTTGTCCTTGGAGCTCAGTAGTGATGTCATCACCAGTTTGGACCTAGTACTGGAAGGCCTCAACGGCCAGCTCCCAAATCTGGATTTAGCCAACCTCTTTTATGCCTTCTGTCAGAAGATTGGAGTCCTTTGCACCATCCAGGGAAAGGTGAAGACTTGTTATGAGATGTAGTCGACATGTAACACAAATTTTTTAACCTTAAGTTATCTTGGGACGAGATCCTTTTAAATCTCGCCTTTCCCTGTGGATTTCCTACAGCTGCAGAGGAATGACTGGGACAGTGTGTCAGGTTACAGCCATTCAGTCCAAACCATGATGCTGATGGTGATGAAGCAGGCTAGTGGGCGTCCTTGGGGAGATCATGGCCTTTTCCTGCGATACCATATTGAGGCTGCCAGCATCAAGGGCATCAACAGCTTCCGTCAGTACAAGACAGATGCCACCACCATTGGCAGGTCAGAGCAAGTTTCTACTCACCTCTTTTTGTTTTTAATCCCAATTCTTTTGTAGATCTCATCTTGATAAGAATTTAATTAATGGTTCTGACGTTTATTTCTTGTCTCCATGAATATCCTTTAGGCTCCTGGAAGGAATGTACCGTAAACTCAATAACCTGCTTGAGCGCCTACACCAGTCGTACTTCTTCTACCTCATGCCGTCCCTCTCTCACTTTGTCTCCATTGGTTATTACATGCCAGCCTTCGGCCTCCTTGCCCTCATCCTGCTGCTTCGTGTATCCTTTCATAATTATATTACTTTCTGTTTGTTTTGTTTAGAAATGCAGCAGAAAAATGATTATTGTTTGTTACATGTAGCATGTTTAGACCTGCTCTGATTGCAGCCCAGACTTTGAACATTTTGATTTGACTAGCTCTTGATACTTGCTTGATTGCCAGCTTTGCCCTTGACTATGCAACAGGCCTTAGACTTGTGGGTTCAACTTGAGACTCCTCCACCAAGAACAGAAGATGGAGTTGTCGACACTGAGGAGGTTAGTCACACATTATAGCAAAAAGGGACAGAAACGGAACAATTTACTCATCCTCTTTAGTCTGTTAAATCACCACTTTAATCCAATCTGCTCCCTCTCAGATGTCGAGTCCAGGAGTCCTGTCAGTGTTGACTCCGCTGGTGATCAGCCATCTGACTGGAGCTGCTCTGTACAAGTTGCCGATCCACTTTCAGGAGATGGCGGTGGAACACTTCCCGGTGTCTGAGACAGAGGCTGTGGTCCTGACAGCCATTGCTGTTTACACTGCAGGGCTGGCTCTGCCTCATAACACACACAGGTAGATGCACTCTGATTTGTGACACTTAATTGGACTGAACTCACAGCACAGTATAATGTCGAAAACAAATGAATCAAAAACACACTGGTAAAGCACAGTGCTGTTACAAGCTAGCTAACAAATGACTCGTTGACTCTGAAGACTATTTGATGGGTGATTGTTAGTTGAAAGTGGTTGGTTCAAGTGTATGTGAACATGTGCTGTATTTTTTTTTACAGTAAGGAACCATGAATATAATGATATACAAGCAATGTGAACTTATGTGTGTAAAAGTCATTTTTCATTTCATCTCATTTTTAAATTTATAAATATATATATATATATTATACTGAATTAAAAAAAAAAATCAAAAAAACAAATATGGCCTAGTATCAAGAATACCAGAATTTCCCTTTAAAAGCCCTGTGAGGCAGGAGAGTGAGCTGCTTGTGTTGCTGTCTGTTGAAGGCTGCTGTCAGGCGAGGGGACGGAGCAGGGCTGGAAAGTGCTGAAGCTGGTAGCTGTGCTGTACCTGGCCGTGCTGCTGGGTTGCACCGCCCTCATCAACTTCTCCCTGGGCTACATCCTGGCTCTCACACTTGTTCCTGTGGCTGCCTTCGTCACACCCCACGTACCAAAGTAATGCACCGTCACAGATTCTTTGGCCACCTGCAAAGCCATCTGTTTGTCAAATGGAAGTAAAACCTCACTTTTCTCTTCTTTCCTTTCCCCTCAGGGTTCTATCAGCTTTCATCTTGGTCATCCTCAGCCCAGCCTGCACGCTCCTCTTCTCTGTTTTTTTCTTCCAAGAGCTGCAGGAAGCGCCTGTCAGCTTCCAGGACGGCTGGGTGCTCTACCTGTCAGTCATCTCTCAGGGCATCCTGGACCACTTCTTGTACGGCTCTCTGGTTTACCCACTCATAGCCCTGCTGGTTTATCCATGCTGGCTGCTCTTCTGGAACATCCTCTTCTGGAAGTAAACGTCAGTCATGTACACCGCAAAAGGCGCTCATGGGGAAAAGAACCTTTGGAGGTGTTCTCAGGTTTGTCTTCACTGTGGGAAATGTGAAAGACGGTTAAATCCACTGGAGAGATTGAAAATGAGATGATTATTTACAGTTGACTTGGAAAGCTTGCAGTGACTGCCTTTTTTTTTGGACATTTTGTTGGTTCAACATCAACTTCAAGTATTTTTTTTTCTGAAGACATTGGAGAAAAAAATCTGATTTGCTTGATAAACTAAGCAGACAGGACTGTTTTATACTGAACATCACACTTACAAATACTAAGAATTGAAGGAGGGGGCTTTTCACAAGCATCTATGAATGTCACAGTTGAGTTGCTTTAGAAGAATTTGGTATAAAGATTTTTTTTTTTTGCATTTTCTTTGATTGTGGTTCATAAAAAAATCCTGCACTGTTTTTTTTTAAGCTCTTCTTTTTTAAATCAGGCAGAATGTTGATGGATAATATTTGTTGTAAAGGGAGAAACCACCTGTCTGGTACTCAGTCTGCCTCCTTTGCTTCTTCACATCTGTGTCTGATGTAAAAGCCATCACTACGTCAAATATTTTTATATTTGTTTTGATAACTTTATTTGAAATATGTTTATTTCGTATTTATAAAGGCCAAAATAAAATTTGAAAAATGTTGGTTCTCGCGTTTCTGGCATGAATACTGTACTTAACCTGAAAGTAAGTCATAAAATATCAAAAATGAATCAACTTGTTTCAAAATCTTTGCGGTAGAATTTTTTTGTTTACATGAAAGATGTTTAACATGTCAGAAACTCACAAATATATTAATTACATTAAGTCATGTAGTGGCATAATCAACTATCAGCACCTCTTATAAATAAATAAATCAACAGACCGACAGGATTTCTTTAGTTTAGTTACATTTATTCAGCTAATGCAAATTTTTACAGTATTATGTACTGAAAACAAATCATTCCATTGCTGTCACAGCTCAGAGGGAAATGAGAAAAAACGGGATCATCTGCTAAAATGTACATCAGTTACTCAATGCATCATGTTAAAAATAATACACTTAATACAATGTTATTTAAAAAAATAAAAGCACTTGACAACCCTGTAAACACACGGTTTTTGTTACAACTTCCCGTGGCTTCCATTGCTATTTAATGGCACCAGCAGATGACGCACTAACAGAACAGAACAGGGTATTGCACAAGGCTTCACCTTTCCTCTCACTTCACAGTCTGCAGACACTAAAAGTCCTCTCATCTTCAGCTGCAATCAATTGCAAAGAACGTACGTCCAGTCTCTTGCACCTAAAATAAATATTAGGCCGTCTGCGTTTTCTGCACCACAAACACACACCCTGCAAAATAAATAAGAGGTTAGGCCGAGTTCCGATGTAGGTCATGGTCGGGTCTGTATCAACGGTCAAAGCTGACGCTCTCTGCCTGCAGTTCATCGTCTGAGCTTCGGCCAGTGCAGCTCTGCGTCATGCTACAGTGCTTCAAACGTCTTCAGCAGCCGGCCAGCTGTCAGAGGACTCTCAGTGCACTTGACAGTCTTTGTGTGAGTATTTTGTCAACATGTACATGGCAGATTTATCATCCTCACTCTGTGTGTGTGTGTGTTTGCATGTGTAAGTGAGTGAGTGAGTGAGACGTGGCGACCAGACAGCGATGATGGGCAGTCAGCTGCTGCTGATTAAACCAGACTCCCCCCGGTCCTCTCTCCTTCCTCTCTCCTATGTGGGAGAATATCAAAAAACATTAGAAAAAAGAGATGACTGTCACGCAGGGGAAAATGTGTTATGAGTTATTATTTAAAAATGTATTGATTGGTGGATATCAAAGCGGTACCTGCTGGATGTGTGTGTCAGGTCTGGCTGTTGCGCAGATTTCACAGCCTGGACGGGACGGCTTGTTGATGAAAGTGCATGAGGGACAAGCCCACTCTGTCTGCTGAGAGGAAGTTAGATCACACAGATTTTTTTTAAAAAAGGAATCATTTGGTTGAATAATTCATTTTTAAACTTTTTAAACTTTTTGAAACTTTTACCGAAAGTCGGACAAGCCCACAGATACATTTTCATTGTCTTTATGTATACTTTATGTTAGCTCAAATACTGGATCTTAGCAGGGTCAAGCAGCAGCTTCTTCAGTGTTGGGTAGCAAAGTATTTATGACATATTGTCATTTATGCAGCAGGGAACCACAGTTTCTAAAACTCTGCATGTATTTATACAGATATGGCTGAGGAAACAATTTATGTAAGTTCTTTTTTTATTATCCTCAATTTTACCGTTAGCTCTGTTAGCTAATTAGCTCATCCTTAAACTGCATAAAGACGTAAAAAATACAATCATGTTAAGCATTGTAAAAGAAAACGATAAAACTCACTGAAAAATCAAACTATGCCCTGAAGTTTACTCTCATTGTGTCTCCTGTTATAGTCAGAGTGTAGACTGCTGACATACCTGTGTTTTACTGGCTTTGTTGGTATGATCATTCAGCTGTAGATGCTCAATGTCAAGGGCGTCTTTGATGTCACCTGGTCTGTCGCTTGTTCCGCCTGTGCTCCCTGAGGTTAACACAAAAAAACAACAAAAACAAGCTCAGAGAGCTGTGTGCTTTCTCTACTTTGAATGAGGAATTGACAATGACTCAGAAAAACATTTAGACATTTTTTTTGCTCTGATGTTACTGATGTGACTGCTGTTTCTACTTCAGTACACTGATTTGTCCTGTTTCTGGATTTTTTTGGGTTCAGTGTGGACTGCAGGAAGTCAAACACATGATCCGATTGACAAAGGTCAGGTGGCTCATTCGGCCATTGCTCAATGTTGCAGTGTCTGGCCATAAAACCCTTTTGCTGCTTATTAAGAGTCACTGTCCTGCTGTGTTGACTAAAAAAACGATGTAACACAAGAGTCATATACTTTTCATTAAATATGGATTTGAACACCTCCAGACACTCTTATTTAACCTCTGTCACTGTTTCAAATGAAAGACCGATTTATAGAAAACACCACTGTTGCAATATTTGCTTTGAAAAAAAGGGTTCATTTGCTGAACTCACCCTGGTTGTTCTGTGGTAACCTCGAGGGCAGGGTGCTGTAACCCCTCCAGTCTTGGGAGGTTGGGCCGTTGCCGGGTGGGAGAGGTGGAGCGAGGAAGGCGCTCTCGAGGTCCTGCTGGAACAGCTGGCGGGTGATGCGGGCTTGTCGGGCAGAGATCAGGTACAGGTACGCCGTGTCGCCGTCTTTCTGCACCCCGTATGAGGCCAGTGACCTCGGCTCGGTGCATAAGCACTGACCGATCACCCAGCGCTGCACCCGAGGATGGAAACCGTACTCGAGGAACACCTGAAGAACCAGAGTGATGGAACTTAGGAGATAAAAATCTACTACAAATGATTTATTAATAGCAAATTAGCACTCTTCTGACCTGTTGCTTGAGTGCAGCCACAGTCATGTATGGAAAGACTTTCACCGTGACACAACAAGATGATGAAACATCCTCCACCACCACAGATAAACTGCAAAACAAACATGACATTATGAGCTGCAAACACCTGGAAGACCAACTAATTAGTGGCCTTGAACGAACTGTCAACACACATCATATCTCACCTGATCTCTCCGTCAGCGTAGTTCTTTTCAGACAGTTGAATCGTCAGTGCCGCTTTTTGTCGAGCCAAAGCAGACGCGTGCTGTGAAGCCGCTTGCGTGTCACCGGCTTCAATCGCCCTGGCGAGCTCAAAGCACAACTCCTCTAAAAACAAAAAAAAAAGGGAGGCAGCAATCAAAAGTGACATTTTTAGAGCATGTTCTCGGTACGGAGAGAAAGAGAGAGGCACAACAGTAAACAGAGGTAAACCCACCGGTGAGAGGCAGCGAGGCCGAGCTCCACTGCTCCATGGCTGCTGCCGCCGCCGCCACTGCTGCTGTGTGGTTGTTTCTGCCATCTGATTCACATGTGTTCATATTTGCAACTGTCAAAGGAGAAGCAAGAAACTGTGATATAAAAGCACTCGAAACACGTGGTTGTCAACACGCACCATACCGTATCAACCGGTATCAGTATTTATTCTAGCTGCACCTATTCAGGTCAGGGACACACTCCTTATTTGTGTTTAAATTACACACATTAATCTTACTAATATTCCTCATCCTGATGACTTTGCTTACAGTTGTAACAAGAATCTACCTTCAAGGATTCTTGCAGAAACTGTGCCTGACTAGAGGAGACTTTCAGCCACTTAAAAGTTCCTTTCAGTCTTTAAGCTCTTGGTTTTAGAGCAACCCACAGCAGATGTCTTTTACTTTGAAAACCGGCCTCGACTGTGTGTGTGTGTGTGTGTGTAAATTATTTATTAGACAGTGATGAAAAGCCTAAAAAGCTCAAGGTATGATACATCTGCTCTCTTTATTTGTCCTCCAATTTGTCCTTTGATTTTTTTTTTTTACTTTGCTTGCAGGCAAAAGGCTTCTTTTTAAACTCTTCACAGATTTATTTATTTATCCCTTTTTATACCCAGGGCCACAGATGGCATGCCTTGATGCTTAACTAGATTTTTTTTTGGCATTTTCCCCATCAAAGGGTAGCTAATAGCAGAGTCAGAGAGAGGGAACCTGAGGGTGGAGAGAGAAGAAACTCCTGTTTTTATCTGCTCGTTTACTTAAAAGGCACTAAACACACATAACTACTGTTACATAGGAAGAATTCAAATAAAACATCCAGCTGAGAAAAATTTGCTGCCCCGACCTCTTAAAATTTACAGAATAACACAAATGGATTTGGCTCAGTAGATTCGCAGTATTATCTACATGTAATTGTTGAGTTTGTGTTTCTCTAAAATGATTAAATCAGTCTATTTACTTTAGAAACTATCAGTAGGAATAATATAAGTTATATTTATTTACTGACTGTGATATTAATTAATTAATTTTACATTATTTATAAATTATTTAATATCTGTTCCATCATTATAACAGGACAAACACACAATAATGAAACAAAGCAGGTTTTGGAAGAAATAAAACATTCGTTAAACTGACCTCTATGTGCTTCTCTTAGTGATGACATCACCACGGTGGCCCACTCCTCAGCCTCACGGTCGCAGCGGAAGTTGAAGCGGATGCAGTCATGGGGGGGAGCTGCAAGTCGCATCTCATGGCAGCGAGGAGATTTGACCTCATACTGCACCGAGCGCAGGTCAAACTCAGCGATGAACTGAGGGTAAAAAACCAAAACACGTCAGACTCAAAAAGCCACACTGTCAAACGGTCTATTTATATTTGCAAAATTTAATCTATGAGAGATCAAAAAAACTTCCACTACAATGTTTGGAGAGCCCAACATTACATTACATTTACATAACTGATTATTTTGTCTGTCCTTCAGTCCATAATCTGAGGCAGTCAATTTATGAGCCAATCTTCAACTTCTGCAAAGCTGCAACGAGTGAATATTCAACTAATTTTTACTTAAAATGGCTGCAAAGATTTATTATCAAAATAGTTGCCAAAAATTTAACTAAAGATGCATTAAACCCAAAAACCACTTATTTTGGTTTTCTTTGGAGAGAAGCAAATTATAATAGTGGCTTTAGCAAACATAGGCCCTTTTTTAAAAACACATATGATGAAACACTGCTGATCTTCTCTTTATTGTTTACGTCCACCAGTTTATTTGACATGAACCGTTAGAAAAAAAACAATCGAGTAGAAAATGTGTCTGCAACACTTTGCAAGAGTTTTGTGGTTTGAGAAAAAGGAAATAATCCCCCTAAATAAGGTAGAAAGACAACACAGAGATCTTACACATAATCTGCCCTTTGACATTCACTGTGAGAATGGAGCGAATCATTACAGCACTGCAGTCTGTTGACGGTAGAATACAGCAGTGAAGAGGGATTTGCCTCCTGCCAGAGAGTGTGTGTGTGCACTCTGATATGACTGTGTATGAAAAGTTTGCCAGCTCAAACAGACAAGTTAAAAGAAGCAGGGATCAAAGGAAAACCGTGCAAATCAAGACTCATCTCAACCGTCAGGGGGAAATCTGTCTGAGTTGAGATTCTACCAAGATGAAAAGCCAATTCAAAGCCTGTCTGACTTTAGGAAGGCGGCACATAGTGAACCTGACAAACTGAGGACAGATTGGAGTGTAAAGTTAGGATGAAGTGACACAGGTAGAGAAGAAGGTAAGGTGAACTTCAGCATGGATCGAACATGTGAGTACATTTGGGATTCATGTGGCCATTGACAGTAATCACCCATGATACTGCAAGAGAAGAAACAACCTATGCTCAGCATGAGCACTGTGATTTTACTGAAATGAGTCCCACAGTGGCTGAGAGCTGAAAAGAAACTCACTTTAAAGGAGCTGCATTAAATTTGTAAAGGCCAAGAAGGTAACACTACGAAATCTGCTCACAACAAAGAAAAGAGGGCTGGTAGAGCAGCAAACAGAAAACCAGCAAAGCCAAGTGTAGGTTGAGTGAGCTGATGTGATTAAAGGACAAGACACCTGATTGTATATTAAAAAAACCCTAATAATAATAATTATCTGCTTTTATCAACCCAAAAATCATCCTGCTTCGACCAAGAGAAAACCCCACGTGTGATAACCAGGAGAGCAGCTAACAGTCTGAAACAACAACAGCACAAAGTGCAGAAACAGCTTCTTGCAAACTACCATTGATTTATTTATGCAAACTAACAGATAGTAACAGATATTTTGATAATCAGTTGATCATTAAGTTGTACAAGGTTGCACTGGGCTTGAAACTTGAATATTTAAACAGAAATACTGTTGATGAACTTGGATTATGAAGTTTTAAAAGAATGTGTATTTACTGGAGAGGGAAAGTCTGATGATGTTTTAGTCAAATTTCTGACTCCAAAGTTAAAACTTCCCGACTTTCAACCTCCACGACTCAGATTGTAACATTAACAAAAAAACATGGCAGATTGTGAAAGTGTAAATCCAATTAAACCCTCAGCACTGCAGCCTCCTTGCATATACAAACTGTGAAAACGCCGCATGAGGTTTAAAAATAAAAAAGGCCAGTACTTTTGTGTTGAGGCACAGTAAAAGTTTCTGGCACAGCTTCACCTACTTCTAAACTGCACAGAGAAGGGGAAAAGGTCAAATAGAGGTCAAAACTCCACCAACACTTTTAATGAAGCAACTTTATTGTTACACCGACATGTTCGAGCTTCTGGGCTTCATTAGAGTCATCAGGAAACAACATTTAAGTTGTTCCATATACTGCAAGCGTCGCTGGAATTTTGAGTGATCTGATGTACTTTTTCTAGTAGGAGGTGGGAAATTTTCAAGTTTCGTTTTACCTGGAATGCAGCATATAGATGGACATTTTTAATTGCATTGTGGGATTTTTACGACCCAGGGTTTCTGGAGCTTGGTGTTTACCAGGAACAAAAAGTTTCAAACTAAAAATGCTGCATAAATTTTCACCCTTCTTTGTTTAAAATCTGTCCCTTTTGATTCCCTGATTTCATGGAAGTGCAATGCACCACAGTTAGAGTTCCACTTAAATAACACGTTTCAAACTAGCTGACCTAAAATGTTTTAATTCTGATTATATACAACTAAACAAAGCCAAAAAAAAGATGATAGATGATTGAAAAATTGAGAAAAAACACAAAATTTGCAGAAAGATCGTTACCACTAGTTTAAAAAAGTCAGTCTGTCTCAGCTCTACATTGTCACACTTTGTTGAATCAGTCCGGTTTTGTCAGCATCAGGTGTATTTAAGCTCAGCTACTTCGACCTGAATGCTGTTTGTTCTGTAAATCAAACTAAGTGTCTGTTTAACAAAATCAGTTAGTTTGCCATTGCAGGTCAGAATAAAGACAATTTTATTTACGAACGAACAGTTTATTCTAAACTCTTTATCACTTGTTGTTGCTTCAAACAAACTTTATTTGCAGGCTGAGGTGGCGATGGAGCTTTTAGGTAAATGCACTTGTAAATTGTGTGGAAAGTGGTTTTGTGTGTGTGCGTGTGTTGGGGGGGGGGGGTGGGGGGGGGGGTGCAAAACTTAATGTTCCAGCTCACAAAAGTTCCACAAAGTTAT
>JAQMCX010000009.1:3860083-3879252 GCA_029814765.1 Acanthurus leucopareius | reverse complement strand
TTACAACGTGAACATCTGCGGCTTATAGACAAGTGCGGCCTATATATGTACAAAATCTTTTTTCTTTTTAAATTTAGCGGGTGCGGCTTATACTCAGGTGCGCTCAGTGGTCCAAAAATTACGGTACATGGATCAACAGGTTGAGGTTCAGGCTTCTCACCTCGCTGACTTGAGCTCTGTTCTGCAGGCTGTTGTGAAAAGGGTCTCTGGTCAGACACGCAGCGACAGACAGCATGGGCAGAACACATCTGAACATGGCACTCAGGACCAGCACTTTGCCCAGACGAGGGTCACATGACATGCAGGCAACACGCTCTCCTAAAGGCGTCAGGGTTTCTGTCTTGTCCAGAACTCCTACAGAAGTAAACATTTGCAGCTTAATTCTCCATTAAGCAAGAGTGAAGGGGTAAATCCCAACACACACACATAAGTAACGGTAAGTTGCTCACCAATGTCCTGTAGATTTTGGACAGCATCTCTCACGGCCTCTAGCTCTGGACTGTCCAACACTTGAGATAAGAAATCTACAGCCTCCACAAACACACACACACATATCAAGTGACACAAATACACAATATAACAGGATGAAAAAATTGAAATAAAAGAAATTGTTCTCTTTCACTACCTTGCAGTTGGGACTGTGTATTTTAGCTTGAACAACCAAACTCTCGAGCGGAGTTCGCAGGATCTCAGGGATGGGAAACGGGGTCATGGATTCCAGCTGCTGTCGCGAGAACAGGTGATAGGACTGTCCCGGCTGACATCGGCCGGCTCTCCCTTTCCTTTGAGTGACATTAGAGCGAGATATCCAAACTGTATCCAGACAGGAGACCTGGAAGAAAAAATTAAAAAAATAAACATATATTTGCCCTGTTATTCATTTTCCCCCATTTCAAATGATTCCATCAGAGAAAAAATAAGGTTGCAAGCTGATTTTTTGTGAATCTGAGTTTTTTTTAAAATAAAAACCTCCACACTTACTTTAGTCAGAGGGTCATAATTCTGTTCTTTATGAGTTCCTGCATCCACTACATGCACGATGTCATCTATGGTTATTGAGGTTTCAGCAATGTTAGTGGTGAGAACAATCTTCCTCTGGCCCACTTGGGGGCGCTGGAACACTGCCTGCTGGTCTGCCACTGACAGACTAGAGTGCACTGAAAGAGAAAAGAAATCATAAATGCATTTTATCTGTGCAGAACAATCACATTTCATAATGTGGTTTTATAATTCTGCCTGTACTCTCTTACATGGCACGATCATCTGTGAGCCTGAGGAAAAGTGGGGCTTGGCCTCCAGTTTCTCTTGAACCGCCCTGATGTCCTGCCATCCAGGGAGGAAACACAACAATGCACCTGAAGCATCAGGGGAGAGAATTATTAAAAAATATAATGATGAAATGATGACGATGATTAAAAAAAACAAAGATAAAAGGCAGTCTGCCTGTTACCTGGCTCTCCATGTCTGTCAATGTGCTCGATTACATCAGCTACTAAGTCTAGATCTGGTGCAATCTCTTGTCTCCCTCTCTAAAATAAAAATAAAATAGTAAAACAACAGAAACAGGACAAGAGAAAAGAAACATGTGAGCAGAGAAAACTAAAGTGTGATGAATTTGAAAGTCACGCAACACATGAACACTTGAACACACCCAGTCTTCTGTATCCACACTCTGTTGGACTGGCAGTGGGCGTCCCATCTCTCTCAGCACATCCTCCAGGTATCTGTCTCGAACTGGGTGCATGAATCCAGGCACTTTTATGACCGGGCAGCCTCCAAAGTAATCGGCCAGCTTCTGCTTGTCCCCGGTGGCGCTCATGAGCACCACTCGTAGGTCGGGGTTCTCTTTCAGGCTGGAGCGAAGCAGAGCCAGCAGCAGGTCTGTGTTAATGTCTCTCTCATGGACCTCATCCACCACAACATGGCTGATTCCCTGCAGGGACGGATTTGACTGAAGCTTCCTCAGCAGGACGCCCACTGTGAGGAAGAGTAAGGCTCCTCCACTCTGCTCTGGTGGTCGGCTCTCCAGTCTTACCTGTACGGAAAAGAATTACTTTATTTTTACAGAAAAATACTAAAATAGTCATAGATTCATCCAACTGGTCAGATTCTTTATTGTATCTCTTGAAATCCTTTAGGGGCTACCAGCTGTCTTCCAACACTTGTTTAAAATCAAATTACTTGGTTTAAAAGAAAGAAAAATGCAAGATAAAAATTTGTGAAATAAAACAGTTAAAAAAGTGTATTGGTACTTTTACAAAATGGCATACCTTATTTGATTTAACTAAAATTATTCACTGTTTTAGAAAAAAAAGTTAGCTAAAAAATCGTAAATGCACCATTAGATTTGCTTAAAAAATGTTTGGATATTTCTTCTTTCACCATCTCTATTTTTAGGCCACCACCACACAAATCAGCACAGAATGGAAGTTGCTCCATACAGAGGCTGTTTATGATTATTGCCGTAAAAAATAAGACATTGAGCAATTAACAAGCACTCTATAAACCTGTATCTACCTGATATCCCACAGAGTGTTTTAGAGCCGGACCCATTTCATGAGCGACACGGTGAGCCACAGACACGGCACTGATGCGGCGGGGCTGGGTCACCAGGATGTTGCACTCGGCCCCGTTGCCACCTCGCACCTGCTCCTCAAGCAGGAAACGTGGGATCCGTGTTGTTTTCCCACATCCAGTTTCACCCGCGATTATAACCACCCTGGAGGACTGAACTGCAGAGACCACGCGCTGACGGTGGGCATCGACTGGGAGCTCCACGCTCAGCACCGGGTTTGCGTTCTCCCATTCCTCCTGCAGGTAATCGTTGAGCTGCTGGACCTCCTGCTTCAACAGGCGCCTGTAGGGCCTCCCTGTGATGGCATCTGTCACACTGTCCTCCTCTTCCTCCTCTTCATGCTCCCGGTTTATTGTCTGCTGTTCTCTTGCCTCTTCCTCCTCCCAAAGGTTCTGTACTTCTGTTGCAACTGGGTACTGTTAGACGGATGGAGATATTAGTTTTGACATGACAATGACACAGTCCTGCACCAAAAGTACTCACAGATATGCGTCCACAAACTTTTGGCATTGAGTGCACACATATACGCGCTGGGAAAACCTGAGTTCTTTCTTGCAGCAGGGGAAGACTGACCTGTGTGAGGTACTCTCTTATTTGGTCCTCCAGGTATGATGGGACTATGAGAGGGAGGGGCCGCCTGTCTTTCTCTCCAGCCTCCCGCACTTTGTCTTGATGGTACTTGGCGTGAGTCAGGGGGTTGTTGTTTTTATCCAGCAGCCCCAGTTCCTGGACCAGGTGATACAACACATTATGTTAAAGGAACTCTAACATCAAATAAAATAGCTAAAACTGTTATCTAAAAAATCTGCCTCACCTTGAGTTTCATGCAGGCAAGAGCTGAAGCCATCTTCTCTGCTGTCACTCGGTTGCTCGCCGTGGCAGAGAAGGTCATCTCCTCTGGCCAGTGGAGGGTCATCTCACACCTCTTCAATTTCCCTCCTGTTGTTCTGAACTGAATAAGCTCCTATAACAATAGAAGGGCAAGTTTTTAATACATGATAAGCGCTCTGCTTTTACTGAGTAAAGAAATGAGCGCTACCAACCCTGACTCTGTTCGATGACGTGGCCACCTGGATGACCCTGGTGAGGAGGGATTTAGGCTGTGGAAAAAGTGAAAGGGCTTCATAGATGTCGGAGGAGTTCTCCTCAGAGGGGAGCAATTGTTTTTGTCCATCTGCTTTCCCTCTAAACACATGGATATTTTCTGTCTGCAACTCGTCCTCATCATAAAAAGCTGAATGTTGTGCCCGTCTGTTTCTGCCAGCTCTTTTCTTCGGTAGCTGATTATTTGGACCAATGACACCCATTTCCTGTTTACATAAAGAAGCATAATGGCTGTAACATAATAACACAAAACAGAAATGCTTGTGTGCGTTTTACATTCTGAAGTCAGCTTACTTTGAGCTTGAGACAAGCAGCGGCCGCAGCAAGTCGCTCTGCATCGATCTTCTTGGAGGCATGACCCTCCTCTTCGATCCTGCAGGGCCACAGCAGTGTGACAGTAGCTTTCTACAGAGGCAAAGTTACATTTAAAAACCAATTTAATCTCTGAGAGACACTGGCTCTGAATGGCATGACGGTGAAGATGACAGAAACCCTCCGTGTTATAATGATTTTAGCTCTGACCTTGACACCCGCATGTTCCGTGCAGCTGTACTGGATAAACTCGGACATGTCGCTGACTCCCAGTGACCGACTTATGGTGTTTGATAAAAGCCCTTTGGGATCTGGAAAGTCCTTTAAGAGGTTTGGGCTCGCGTTATCTTAACAGCAAAAAGACAGGCACACAGAAAATCAACGTTATTTTATTTCCACCCAAACTTCTCATAAACTTGAGAGAAAGACTACGACAAAACAAGAATGGATGGGATGCTTATGTGAGATAAGTGTCCTTGGGGTTTACAGCCGTTGCGGGCTGTCACCTGTTAGCTAATTTGGCTAACAGCCGTTTTCACTCACCTCGTTTAGTCCGGACATGAGATGAACCAAACTCCTGAAAGCTATGTGCTTTTGTCCTGTACCACCGCATTTCTCTGCCCCAGCCTGGCACTGTTATGACTCCTGGACGTATAGATTTGACAACATCGCAGAGCGCTCTGAGGCGCACGAGTGAAACGCCGGGTAACGCCATCTTTGAAAATGCTGTATCTTCTTCTGCAGCAGCGCGTTGAAGCACACATCGCGTTCATAGCTCTCATAGCGACACTCATTGGTGAGGAGTGTGACCTTAAAATTTTTAATCTGTCATTCGTTAAATTACCCATTTAAATGAATTAGATTTTTTTTTAAAATTACATTATGTATTCTTAATTGTACCCCGAAGATTCTCTGCATTCATTTTCTCTTAGTTTATACATTATAATGTTTAGTTGTTTTTAAGTATTTATATGCTGTAAGGTTCCATTAAGCAATTTCAATAAATCCACAAAGTTCTCAAAATGCACACACAACACTTCCTAAAACATGCTAAAGACAAACCAGTTATGCAGGTATTGAATAATAATTCAAAAACCATAATGTAAATCCATCAGGGAAACCAAAATGCTTTGACCAGCATTTACAAAGTCCTCTTAAATTACACATTTATCTGGAAGATTCTCTCTGAATTAATGCTTTTACAAGGGTATATGAAGTTCTCTCTGCCAAAAAAAAAACTGGAAACTATTAATAAACATAGAAGCATCTACTTATACATTTGGGCCCCTGTGTAAGAATAAAGTATTGAGTTCTGTTTTAATAAAATGTGCGAAAATGGTTTGGACTGCCATCCAGTAGAGCAGCCATCCAGTATTTTTCGATGCATAAGAGATGACGCTGGTATCTTCTTATAGGTGGTAGTTTCTCATTAGATGCATTAAAATAGTGCACATAACTAATCCATTAAATAAATATGAGGCATTTTCAAATGCTATTCGATTGCTGTGAGACTTGTACCAAATATTATTCAGTTGTTATTTTGTACATTTCTCTTTAGCTGATTGTCTTTGGAAAACTATGCAATAGCAGGCCCTACTTTTTGTGGTGGATCAAGCAAAGTGGGGTGGCTCAGCAAAGACAACAATGTTGTGTAGATGAGTGGAGAGCGAGTCAGCATGCCATGTGAGAAACGACTGCACAACTCCCTGCTTCCAGGGTGACTCTGTAGGCCCTCTGCACTGTGATGGCAGAGATTACAGGTGGTATGAACAAGAGATGACAAGTTTTGTGTATGAACGTGCTTTCATCACCTGGCTCGGCTCGTCGAGGGATACACAAAAAGCACTGAGCAACCGAAACCCAAGATCACTCACTTTAAATGAAGGCATATAGCATGATAAATATAAGCCGTGTGTGTATATGATGAATATTCTTGAACATTCTTGTGCAGAATTTTGTCACAGATGACACAGTTTATGCATCATCACATTCTAAATGGAACACATTGATCATCCTTATAACACAGACTCACTCTGCATTAGTAGACACTCATAAGGTATCTTAAGGTGATTTTATCTTCAATTTTTTTTTTTTTTTTGAAGCTTTGACATAATGTCTTTTGAGTTTTTGCGACGGTTGATGAATCTTTCCTCAGCAAATGGTCAAGGTAAATATTAAGTGCATCCAGTTACAGCTCATGTTTCAATGTAATCCTTGAACTAACACCAAATTAATACTTTGGTTCTTGTGTAAAGTCGATATGAGTACATTACCCTCATTATACATAAAAAGCTGGTGTTTTATTATAGAGAAAAGGGGCAAGAGAAAGGCCAGCGATGATGCTGGACCACCTGCAAAGCAGTCAAGGTGGAACCCGAAAAGCTTTAGCAGCCTTCACTCCTTCATCCCTGTTCTCAGTGTTAATGAGAGTAGCTTTGAAGTGATAGAGGATGTAAGCTCTGACAACATCAGTCACGATTTTAGCCATGCTTCACCAGAGGAGGAGAGAATTTATGAGATGTCTTCCTCAGGAAAAACAAGCAAAGGTAAACTGATGGTGGGAAAACGAATTATTTAAGAAGAAGCACACTTTAAATTTATGCTTAGACCAAAAATTAAAACAGGAAACAGTTATCACATGAATTCGAGGAGGTTAAGAAGTAGAAATGTACCACAAGATCATTAAAATGTCTGTGTGTGTGTTTGTAGCTGATTTCGAGGATAAGTACTCTCAGCTCGCTGTGATAGGCAGAGGAGGCTTTGGTTCAGTGTATGAGGGCTTCCGAAAATCAGACAGTTTAACAGTAAGTCTAATAAAACAAATGCTCACATACATTGCAATGTTCACAGACCTTCAGGATGTACCTACCAATCTACGTGTACTTCTGCCTTACAGGTGGCCATCAAGCACATTTCCAATGAGGCAGTGAGACGGAAACAAGTAGTGAGTGACTCAGTCAGATGTTGAAATCAAAACTACAACCTCAATGTTAAATTATCTCTATTACTGTGAAATATCTTTGTAACTGTGGATAAGCACACAGAAGGTTGAAACTGGTATGTATGCAATTTCTTTCTTTAGACTTGCAATGGGAAAGTGTATAATATCATTCTTGAGGTGGCCTTAATGCTGAAAGCAGCAGGTTTACCAGGTCTATCAGTTGGAAAATCTGCTTCAGTGTCCCTCCTAGACTGGTACACTCTGGACTACGAGTTAATTCTGGTCATGGAGAGACCGGTCCTCTCCAAGGATCTTTTCAGGTATTGTCAGTCCTGCGGAGGATCTCTGGATGAAAGTGAGGCAAAGGTACAGAATCTGGGTCGATACTGTTTCTGTATGTGTGTTTTGTAGGTGTGTGAGCTGTCTCATAGATAAGTGTTTACCTAGTGAGAGGTTCACTTGGACCTAAATTGCTGCCGAGCTATTATATTACACTAGACATAGGGTTTTTCTGTGGAGGTTTTAAGACTGCAGTTCTGTTAAAAGCTGGTTTGAAATGGTTCAAAACATTATCTAAAATGTTAGATTCATCCCATAATATCACTTTTAGACATTACATATACAGGCCCGGTCACAGTGGCACACTGTTGTACATCAAATTTCTCGCATGTGTCCATGGAAATGCATGGTGCTATAAGTTAGGTTCAAGTACATGAACTTCAAAGATTAAATTTTACTAATATTTAACAAAAATACTGTGAAATTGTCTCGGCAGGGAATGTGCTAGTGAGTCAATATCATGATTAAATCACTACCTTAGCTATTGATCACTGAAAGGTTCTTTAGGCCTTTGTAACATTTTGTCACCCATTACAGTACAATTCCTTGAAAGTCACACGACTTTGTTTAAAAAAAAGCCCCCAATCTTAACTAATGTGTGACAACATAAAACAGTATGCTACACAGTCCCATATGGTCTAGCGGTTAGGATTCCTGGTTTTCACCCAGGCGGCCCGGGTTCAACTCCCGGTATGGGAATATAATTTATGGTATTGAATTAAATTACCACTAAATCTAATTCTTTCAGAGTGCATAATTCAAACAACTCTGTACATAAGGTACACAAAACTACCATGGCTTTAATGTAGAAATTGTATGCAAGTTAATATTAAAATTCTCCACAGTACACTGATATCATATATGCAATGATCAGTTGTTGATCACAATATGGTTTTTCAAAAGAAGTTGTGACTTTTATAGAAATATTAATTATTGTCTATAATTGCTCAGTAAACCATATTTTATTAATGGAGAAATTTATTTTTCGACAGATGAGGTTAAATAAAGGGGTGCAAAACAGCTAACAAACTATGAGATTGTGCTCCAGTTTAGTCTCTGTAGCTCAGTGCTCAACAGCAACAATGTTTTTTTTACCAGTTTACTGAGTTTTACAAGTTTTATCACTTATGAATCCACTGAACACAGCAATGTGATTGAAATGTTTTGCTTTTTTCACAAAAAGTCTTAATTTTTTTAATGCTGGTGCAACAGGGCATTCGCAGCAAAGCCCAAGGTTATAAATAAAAACTAAAATGGACCCCATCTATTGGATATTATTGCCATATTTGTTATGTTTTACCATCATCATCAAAGATGTTATAAATTTTTCACCCTTCCTCAACATCAGAGAAAGTAACTTTCTAAAACTCACCTCCAAATTTCTATCTCAGATGATCTTGAAGCAGCTGGTGAATGTGGCTATTGACCTGCACTCCAAAGGCGTCTTTCACCGGGACATTAAGCTGGAAAACGTCCTGGTTGAGTTGGACTCTGGATCTCCAAGAGTGCGCATCATTGACTTTGGCTGTGGCTGCTTCTTTACAGAGGAGTCTTACCATTCTAACTGTGGTATGATATCTGGCTTCCTGCTTCTCAGTTGTTTGTTATTCTTTCTAATAATGACTGTCATGCGTGTACTAGGCACTCCTGCATACTTCCCTCCAGAGTGGTTCGAGTATGAGACATATTGGGCCCATCTGACCACTGTTTGGCAGTTGGGCGTCCTCTTTTATGCACTGCTGAGTGGACATAAGCCTTTTACAACCAAGGCGTATATTAATCAATACATTCATATCAACAGTGCACTGTCCCCAGGTAAGACACACCCACATGCAGACACATAGTTTTACAGCACACTAAACAGCAGTGTATCTTTAATGAATGCAAATCTATTCTTCAGAATTATTTGAAGCTTTAATCTTTGATCTCCTGATTTCTCTCTTGCTTTTCAGAGACAAAGACTTTGCTCAGTATGTGTCTGGCCAGAGACCCTATGGAGCGAAGCAGTCTGGAGGAGCTGCGAGACCACCCTGCTCTCAGATAAACCTCCTGCCCTCCACCTTCCAAATGCCACCTTTCAGGTTACTCCTGCAGAGATACACTGCAGGAGATCTCTGTGCCCTGCTGCTGCTGACTCCTCCTCTTTTTATATATTTTTAAATCTTTTATTCTACAACACAAATAAATGAATGTTTCTGCAGTTTAGCTAAGGCCGTATAAGAGCAGTGTGTATATGCTCATATATGAGTCCTATGTATGTACGAATTTTTTTCCCCCATTTATATAAAGTATCTAGTTTATTTTATTCAAGCAGACACAGAAACACAATTTTCACTCAAATCTTTTGATTTGCTGTTTCTGGAGAAAACTCTAGGTAAGGCTGTGTCAGAGCAGCATTTACTTCTATGTAACACTGTAAGCAGGTAAAACTACCAAACGGTTTTTGTTAAACAACTTCAAATTTTTTTTATTTATAGTGTATCATGTATGCGGTAGAAAGCAGAGCATTTTGAAATTAAGACTTCTATGCAAAAAAAAAAAAAAAGACATTCATTTTTAGAGGGAGAAATATGACATTGCACAAACTTCATTGTTTTCTAAACAATCTGCTGAAGATATTTCTGCTGGAAACTTCAACAAAAATGGGAAATGTCCCTCAGAGCATTCTAACTGGTAGAACCTGTAAAAATAAAAACTTTTAATGAAAATCAAAGCTTACAAAACATGCAGGATGAAACCTCTTTCACACACGCACTGAGACGCTGGATTTGTCTGGACATTAAACAAGAGGAGGTGCATGTGTGAACACACACAGTAAGCACCCTGCCTCAACACTGAGCCCATGGGTGTGCTGACAATGTGCACATGGTTTAGTTGCTTTGTACCCTTTTCTACTTGCCTGGATATTGCTTTTTATACTCAAATTGATATTGCATATACATCAAAAAATATTAAATATGGATAATGATGCAAAAACAGTCAGGGTGAATCCTCCCTTGCTTCATGCTCTACCAGGTGACACCCCTGAACCAGAGTATTTTCAGTGGGTGAGAACTGGTCTTATCCAGACAATCTCATGTCTGTGTGCTGCATGTATGAAAAGGCAACTTTGGAAATTACAAGAAATTATCCTTCGTTAAATGCGCAAAAACAACAGATGGACATTAACATGTGGATATATTTAACCATAACATGATAACTGACTGGTGATAGATTTGTAAGTTTGAATTTGCATGAGCAGCAGCATTACATGTTATATTATGTTTTCATTCAGCTGCCTTGGTTTTTAACCACTTTTAGCAAGCTGTGAGTCATTATAACTGATTCTTATAAGTTTGGAGGTGTCCAGGTAAAGAAGTTGGTTCCCTGCAGCTCCTCGGGTAAGTACTCCTGGTCTACAGGGCCGCTGAAGGCTGGGTTGTATTTGTAGCCTTTAGCGTAGCCCAGTTGTTTCATCAGCCTGGTGGGGGCATTGCGAAGGTGCAGCGGGACAGAAGGCAGAGGGCCTTTGTGGTTCCTCAAACAAGTTTTTACATTACCATAGGCGTTGTAGATCTCCACTGATTTGGGTGCTCGTGCCAGATAGACAGCACACTGAGCCAGGATCACCTGTTGAGCGGTGGAGGAAAGAAAGGAGGGCAACACAGGTAAAGACATTTGTACACAGCAAATACAAGGATGACTGTTCAGGTAAGCTTCCTACCTCACACTCAGGCATCCCGATAAAGTGACAGGCTTGGAAGGCAGACACAGCCTGAGGAAGAGCGGAGGGATCAGCCAAACCTGTGACACATGACAGAGGCTGTCAGGCCGACTTCACTGAAAGATACTTTTGATGGCAGAAAATTTTATTTTTCTCATTTTCTGTGTGCATCCAAGCTAAGTCTGTATTTCCTTTCCTGTACTAAACAGTACAATCCGTTCTCAGTCCCATATAGTGTTCCGCCTACTAATAAACAACTGGCCAGAAAGGAAATATTTTAAGCCTTCAAGGCTATTTAAAGAAAGTTACAGTTACAGTGGTGTAATTTAATGTTGTGAAGTGTTAAACAGTAATCACTTGTGAAGTAATAAATATCTCTGTATTGCTGAGATAGCATTGTATTATGGGTTCCTCTGATTCCCACTCAGATTTATTTGCATTATATTTTTCTTTTCGAAACAATGATAAAAGTGTTTTTATCAATACCATAAACTGCTGTAACAAGTATAATAAAAATCATGACATTTATAGTATATTGATTAAACTACATTACAAATAAGTAAAGGACACAAATCTACATGCAACTGCTCTCTAACAGAATAAGATGAGCATAATAAAGTAAATTAATTAAACTTAATATAGAAAACCAAGAAATCAATCACAAAAGACTTTAGCGTAAAACTAAGTTTAAGCCAGTGATCACCTTTATCAGTTATGAGCTGAGAAACAGTTACAAGGTCCCTGTCTGAAGGAGACCGTCTTCTCAGCTGGACCATACAAAGCTGCAGACATGATTGTTTCACTCACCCACGTCCTCGCTGGCGAAGCGGACCAATCTGCGAGCCACGTAGAGAGGATCCTCACCTCCCTCCAGCATGCGGCCCAGCCAGTACAGAGACGCGTTCTCATCAGAGCCTCTCATTGACTTATGCAACGCTGAGATACAGTTGTAATGCTCTTCACCTTTAAGTAACACACACATACACAGAACATCAACACATGCAGCATAAAGATACATCATCCATCAGTTGGCATTAAACAAACCAGCAACCGAATCTTAACAATTGTCTGAAGAAACACACAAACACTGAGCAGACCTTATAAAGCCATACTGAATGAAGAACGCTGTCTTCATTAAGGTCATCAGTCAAACTAAGGGACAGTTTCATCAGGCTGTGAAGCAAGGGAACAGTAAATCTCAATCTTTGGGGCAGCTGGTGTGTTATGTAACAGGACAGGGTGGAGGACTGATGAAGTCCAGGATATGATGAGAGAGAGCGAGTTATACACGGATACTTAGAGAAGGGTGGGAAGGTGTAAATGAGCAGAGTGGCTGAAACTACAGTATGCTGATACTGTAACTAGGAGGAGGAGTAAATAAACATGTTCAAGACTGGTTTGCTGTTACGTTGCTGTTCAGACAGTGCCAAATTCTAATTATTGTATAGTTTCATGGATGTACAGCACACAAACTTTTAGCTGAGTCATAGTTTCACATACGAGTTTGTGAGGACACTGGTGCTCTGCTTTAGTAGCCCCAAGTGTTACACTCATAAACAAACACATGTGTCACTACAAAGCAACTGTGAGCTCAGCTATAAACACCCCCAGGTTATATGTTTTTTCCCCCCCTCTTATCATTCAGCGCATTTCATATGAAAGCCTTGTGACAGGATAGTGATCGGATAGTGATCACACAGGATAGTGGTCACAGCTTCTGGAAAGTAATACGATAAGGCTGTTAAGCTCAAAACAGCGTGCTTTTCAGATGTTATTTAAAGTGAAGATGTTGACGGCAGGTGTGATACTGAACCCGGCTGAGCGGATTTAACGACGTGGATTTGTGAAATATGCAGCAATGTGATAACGTGCAGGAAAACAGTTTAGAACTGTCAGGAGCGCCCCCCTTTTATAATCCTGAAACACGCTTCTTGATCTTTGTTCCTGGCGCGCCATTACATGAGGGGGAAATGTCCTCTAATCTGAAGCACTTGCACATTTTCCAAATCACAGACCACCACTTACTTAACACATTCATGTGTATGAACAACCCTGTGCTCCCATCTGTCATTTACAGTTCACATGTTTAAAAGGAACTGTAAAAAGTCACAGTAAAAATGTGCTTTTGAGAGTATTAAAACTTCTCTGATGTGAAGTTTATCATGTTGAGACTGCGGAAAAGGGGAATTACAAAGTCTAAACCAATAAGATATCCTTCATGAGAAGGAAGGCATTTAAGGGTGCTTTCACTGGGATTCACATGGGTTCCTTCGGATAGCAAAAAATATGACCATTACATAATAATTACATCAGTGCTTACCAGCTCTGTCGTAGAGAATGTGGGATCTCTGAAGACCCTCCTTGACGTGGTCCTCCTTCACCAGTATATCCTGAGAACCCTCTTGTCCTAACAGGTTGGGCCGAGCCAAGTTCAGCTGAGCCTGAACAGCCAGCTGTAGACTGTTGAGGCCTGTTCTTGCATCACCATCACAGAGGTGGGCTATGGTGTCCAGAGCTTTTTGTTCAATGAAAATCTTTGGTCTAGGAAAAATTAATGACATATATTGATATACACAGGTATACTGCATCAGTGTCTTTTCCTTCAATGCAGTGCTTATTTAAAGGGAGCAATACATTAGAAAAAAGCAGTGTAAATTAATAATAACATGCATTTCATCATAAATAATGATGTTAAATGTTTTTGCACATTTAACTAGTAACACTGACATTCGAAATATATGTTACCGGGAATCCACCAAGAACTCAGCGGATCCCATGTTATCATTTTCATCTCTAATTGTACTAGCTGACAAGCCCTCTGAAAGGTGCCAATATTTTAGCTCCTTAAGACCCCAAACATCTCAAACGGTGACAAAATTCAACCCATGGATGGCCCTCTTCATGTATGCACAGAGAGTATCATCCATATTTCTGGCTCCTGCCTCGGCAGCACTACAATGTCAGCTCTGATAACTTCTCAACAATATTTTTTCTAGAGGTACAGCAAGAAAAAAAGCAAATCAAAATAAAAAACAAACATAAAACCTGAGTGTGAATGTAAAAATGCATTAGACATTAGGTGAGTCTTTCGAAATCGTATATTAAATCCGCACAATAATGTGCATTTAACACTTATTACTGATGATACAGCACCACTGGTCTATTCACAAAAACAAGTTTTTGCTTTCCCCTGATACAATAACGATGGATATCAAAATGATTTTACCTGCAAAACACCAAGTTTAATAGAAAGCAAACTGGTTAAAAGGCAAGTTGTTATTCACATTTTCATTAGTTCCTCTGAGATGAACCTGATTCTGAGAGGGTTATGGGCTGTGTGGTGTAGGTTACCATGGTGATAAAGCCCAGATAGAGGCACTCCAGCTTCATTCTGGTTTAAACACCAAGTTAGCTGGCTAACCCTTTAATCTTGCTTGGTGTTTCAGTGCATCCCAAACATTTCATCTGACACAAATTTCAGATTATATTTCATCATCATCATCATCATCACATACCATCTGCAGCCAACCATTAACAGCTGTCTCACTGTTAACAACCCATATGCAAATTCTTTTCTGTCAACATATCAGATCAGACCAAAGCTGAGGGGATTGCTGCGGCTCCGACAACCACTAGCACACTCCTCCCTCATGTAATCTGACTGAACCCACAAAGCCAGGAACAGAGGACGAGACCAGGCTCACTCAAACCAAAGGGTTTTGAGTTATAGGGTGACTGTGTGATGTGTGATGCTGAGGAGTCGTTCCCCACTGGAGAACTTACTCATGTCCATCTGATTGGTCTTGATCTTTGTGATTCGGGGTATCTTTTTCCAGGACTGTGATCCCCAACACAGCCAGAGCTCTGTCCAGGATCGAGGCCATCGCCTCCACAGAGAGCTTTTCCAGAACCAGGACCCTGCACCTGCTCAGCAGGGCAGAATTCACCTGGAAGGACGGATTTTCAGTGGTTGCCCCCATCAGAGTTATCGTCCCACACTCCACGTGGGGAAGGAAGGTGTCCTACAAATACATAAAAACATTTAGAGAAGAAAAAAGGGAAAGCAAAGGGAACATGGTAGAGAAAAAGTGAAGATAATGACCATCTCACAGAAAACAAGCTATCAAGAGTAAGTATTTGTTGCTCCTATAATGCTTCATTGGTTTATTTGCCTACTGTATACTACCATGACAACACTAACATTATTACTTGGCTATGTGTTTAATGATTTGATTCATAACAGCTCATTAAGCCAAACTGAGTCTCCTTACTAGCTGACGTTTTACAGTCATGTAACATAAGACTACACTGAGTCCAAGAAAGTGTTGGCTTTACCTAAGCCAACACTTTCCAGCATTTTAAAATTGTGTGAATAAGTTAAATTTTTCCAGCCTCATAAACAATTAGTGTGGCTTATGATTAATGATCAAAATTGAAATAAAAACAAGCATATTTCTGCACACATGTATTCAGGTTTTACAAGCAAATCAGAGTTTACTCTACTGACTCTGTATTTTTTAAGAGGAGACCAATAGAGTGTTTATTCTGGGTGAGAATATTCCCGTAATTAACTGTAGGTCTTGCTTAAAACCACAACTTGTCATTTTTACAACTTGGTTTATCTATTTTTATTTTAAATTCTTTTTCCTGTGGACAAAGCCAGGGTAGCTCTTTCCCATTTCCTCAAATTTTATGCTGAGCTAAACTGCATTTTTAAATGCAACCTTTGTAATTCTGCCTCTACACTTTTTTTAAAAAAAACCCTGAGTGGATTATTGAGTTGAATCTTACATCGCAAAACTGATAAGAACAAATCATTTCAGATTCACCTGTTGGGATTTGTTGAAGCGGTGAATTTCATCAACGAACAGGATGGTCTTCCTCTTGCACAGTCTGAGCTCATTCTGCGCCTGTTTTATCACCTCTCGCACATCATTAACAGACGCATTTGTGGCAGACAGGGTGACAAAACGAGCTGTTCCTTTCTTTTTACTGGTGCTGGCAATTATGTGTGCAAGAGTGGTCTGAAAAACAACAAAACACAAAATGCCATCTCTTTTGAAATCCAAAATAGACTCAGGAGCTAATTCCAAAAGCTAACATTTCCCCACACCA
This sequence comes from Acanthurus leucopareius, assembly GCA_029814765.1. Classification (NCBI taxonomy): domain Eukaryota; kingdom Metazoa; phylum Chordata; class Actinopteri; order Acanthuriformes; family Acanthuridae; genus Acanthurus; species Acanthurus leucopareius. The sequence continues at coordinate 3,863,163 of JAQMCX010000009.1, read as the reverse complement.
ACAAAAAAAGAGATAAAACATAAATTTCTGAATCTTAATAATTAATAACCGCAATATGGCATTTTCAATCTGGCTTTGAAGCCATTCATTTATATGTACAGATCATATTGTGCACTTTTTTTGTTAGAGCCTAATAAATCATATTTACACTGTAGGTCTTTAGAACAAGCTCCACAAATAACTCTTCAATTGTGAAACCTGAACGCTGTAAGACAACTGACAGAGGGAGTTAAAGAGGTAAAGTGTTACCAAAGCATGTTGACAAAGTCTAAGTACGGCAAGCTGCTGTCGGACGACCTGCCCGAAGAGCCCAGCATACCTAAGAAGTCATTACCATGCTGTATTCAGGTCTGACAAACAACAGTTGGGAGAAGCAAACTGGCAGACAGGGAAGTAACAACTTACTCTGTCAACATGCTGTAAACGTTTCAACTCTGTCTTAATGTAGATAAAAGGATGGGCAATAAAAATAATGGCTGAGAGAAATAGCCATATCCTAAGTTGTTACTTAAAGAATTGAATTTACAAGCATGAAAACAGCAATGCATGGAAATACTGTGGAATATTTATCACAGAATAAATGCTTCTCAGTTTTTAAAGGTCACTGTTTTGATGCTTGGAGCTACAACTACTGGACCAAACTGTGGCCTGTGTGCTAATGGTAGCTGCACAGCTGTTGGGTGATTGTTTGCAAAATATTAACCATGAAAAATCATCATAGTAATTGATCAAAACCTTTCTATACATTTTATTGACTGAATAATGAATTAACTAATCAAAAAAGAATAATTGATAGTAAAAATAATTTATGTTGCATGTACAACCTTTGCTGCTATTTAAGTATCCACACAATAATAGGCAGACTGACCTATGATCAAATAAATTTTAAGTTACGGACCAGTTAGTCTGTAAAACTATCATTAATTATAATAAATTACCCATAAATCAACAGTAAATATAATGGTATTCAGGTGGTATTAAATATCCTAATGCGTCTCTCTGCTCAAAAATCTGCTGTCAGTCTACTTGGAGGTTTGAAATTTACTGTGCAGTTTGACACCTAAAGGCCACTTAACTTTAATTTACTGTATAGAGAAAGTGTCTCCAGTAGTAAGCTAAACTTTTAAAATAAAAATAGTATTACCCATAAACTATAGGTATATTTTAATATGAGGAAAGTTGTAAATGCAACATGCAGTTTTTTAAACTTTGTAAGCTTTTGCCTTAGATCAGATAGTGGGGAAATTAGGGTAAAGGATGCTGTATCTTAGATGCTTCATCTCAGTCGTCACCGTCCCCACCTTTCCGCATCCCGGCGGTCCCCACAGGATCAGAGATGGTATTTCCTGGGAGTCCAAAAGGGACCGTAAGAGTGTTTGCTCGCCCACAACTTTACTTTGACCAAAGTATTCCTCCAGTGTGTTTGGTCTCATTATCTCCGCCAAAGGCTTGTTCATCGTTAGCAGCTTCCGTGGCGATAAATCATTTGCTGCCTTCACGGTCTGTCCGTTTGATCCGGAGGGCTGACACTCTGTACCTGCTGGTCCTAGCACTGGCCCGCTGAGCAAATTACGCTTTATTCCCTTATTGACAACAATCTGTTTACTTGATAAAAGCCCACTCCGTCCACTTTGAGCCGAAACTTTATTCTTGTTGGGGTGAAATAGAGTAAATGACGGCGTAACAGCTGGAAAGGTGGAGCTGCCCCCAGTTTTGTTGACACTGGGGCTGGAAGGCACAGCCTGGGCACTAATGCGAGATTTCTTTGAAGGAGGTTCGCTATCGTCTGTTGTCGACGAACTGGCGTCGGCATCTCCTTTCAGGAGACACACGTCGAGGTGTCCATTAATTGTGGCTGCCTTAAAATCCTTTAAACAAACGGGGCATTGCACCGAGTCCGCAGCTGTTGTTGTCGTCTCGTTCGCCATGTTGATTCCCGCGAAACGTTTGACCTCTAGTCACGTGACCAGACATTTTCAGAGTTGAACGATATAATTTATTTTTTTTTATGCCTTAACCCTTATCTAGGTGCTTCATTCCTCCTTTCCCAGTCAAACATTACGTTTTTAGACGTTTATAATAATTAACAAAACGTTTTTTAGTGGACTTCCTGTCTTTTACTTTCTATGTGCATTCAGGTGCTGTTGGGACGGTCCGACATCCGGACATATTTCGGTCAAGCTTGCGTTTAAAGGACATAGACTAGGCTAAAGACACTCTAAAAATTGTGATTATTGGTTTTTAGTTTTTGGTCAGTTTGACTATCCCGGTGAATTAATTTTAACTGTAACAGTTTTCTTTGAGGGCCAAGCGAAGAAAAATGTCTGTCCTACAGGCTTTGTAGTACATGAAAGCAACACGTCCGCTGATTTGGCGGTACAGTATGAAGGACGTCATGGGTCCTGAGGAATATGGCAGTTTTGAAGTTGGTTAATAAATAAATAAATAAATAAATAGATATATAGATAGATAAGTGAAACACCTCAAAAATGAACAACTCAACTAAGATATCCAATCCAAATGCTGAACAAAGTTGTAAAGCAGTTCATTGTTATAATTGGCAAGGCTGAATTAGGCTATCAATTAGGCAAAGTGGGAACAGTCCCAGGGCTCCAAAAGGCCCCAAAAGCTTCTGGTTCACTGTGTCAGCTGGTATGTGCTAACTAACATTAATTAATTTACAAATGTGAATGGTAATATTGATTAAAATCACAAATTTTTTACTATGAATCCTTCCTCTTTATCCTTCTTTACAGAATCTCGAGGCCCAGTGTCAATATCAAGTTAGAAGACACTTATTGTTTGATTTAATGGTTACATGTGACATTTACATTTATTAGCATATTTAATCAAAGCTTAGAAAACAGTTTGGAAAAACAACACACATGTATTATATTTTATTTATATATAATTATATTTTTAACTAACTTTTTTATTGTGCTTTTGTAGTGGGTCTAACTCTGCGTTGTGGTTGAGTTGAATTAGGGAGAAGACACACACTTCGGCTGGTCTCAACAGGATTTATTCTCCTATCTGCATTATAGAGAGAAAATATTCACAGATGCTCACAGGTCTTTCTC
>JAQMCX010000009.1:3821226-3859947 GCA_029814765.1 Acanthurus leucopareius | reverse complement strand
TACCTGCATTATAGAGAGAAAATATTCACAGATGCTCACAGGTCTTTCTCATATATGCTCTCTTTGCTCTGTAACACTTTTTATAATTTGGATTATCATTTGCATGAACCTTTTCATCAGCCCCTACCAATGCCCCTTTTGAAAAAAAACAAAGGTTACAGACATACAATATTATATTATGATATTTTTTCTACTTTACTGCAGCCTTTCTCAGTCTTTTTCTCCTTCTGTATTTAGATAAAAGACCCTGCAAAGAAAAACAAACCAGAGAGGTCAACCAGGCCGAGGAGACTGAGAGAGCTCAGACGGAGAGGGCAAGCAGCCAAGTGTCCCCCTCAGGGAAAATGGCCAAGCTGAAGTCAATTCGTCAGTGTGCCAGCGGCAGCAACATGACCAAGCTGCCCTTAATCCCCTCCTTGGAAAAGGTGACAACCATGCGCTGCTTCTGGGAGATGAAGTTTGAGCCAGAGGTATCTATATAGCCCATGAAAACCAATTTTTTGGTTTTATGAATCAACCCTTTATCTCTGCAGATTCAACAGCAGGGGGTGCTAAAAAGTGGTGTTCTTCTGTCACATATCCTGATCAGCTAGAAAGTTCAGCAGAAACTAAAATGCTGCTGCTCTCTGCAGAGTACAAATGATTTTGAGTTGAGAGAGCTTTGGCAGGTATTTTTGGCGATGATTAAGAAAGGCTAAACAAACAACATAATACAAAATAATTTACCAGAATATAAAGTTGCAAATATGACACTGTGATGTTGACTGTCCACTCAACACACTGCATGATGTAAGTTCCAAGGGTCAAGGTCCACTGATAGCTATAAATATGCCAAGTGGTACTCTGCTAAATAATGGTGCAAAAATAGTGTGAAAACTGGAATTCAATTAACCAAATGTTCCAGTTGTAACATAACAGTCCACTTTAAAGCAAACTTGGACATTGTGAGTAATCAAAAACCAGTTTTGGTTATTTTACTCGCTTGCAGCCAAGATATTCATTTGAGCAGTGAGACCACAGCTCCCATCCAGAAGTGAGCTCATTATTGTATTTGGCAGAGCTGGTGGTGAAGCCAGAGGAGGCCGGGGAGAGTTCCAGACATACCGTGCAAAGCTGCGATCGGCTACTATCAGCCAGATGATGCATTCTTGGCTTAGTGGCCATGCGGCTTTCACAGCCAAAGTGTCACTGTTGCACAGTAAGGATTGTGTGGTTGAGCTATGAATTCCTCAGAGGCACCATCCCTCAATTATTATATAATCTGTGCCTTTAATGCCAATTTAGAGCAGCATTTAATATTGTTCCTCTACTTTTATTTACACAAGATGCTATAATTTTTCGTTCAAAACTGTATGAGCTCATATATCATCACCTTAGCTGACACAGTCCAGTGTATGCACCCATGTGATATTCTGTGTGACATTTGGAGCAGTAATCCAATAGCCCAGGCTATTTATTTACACTACATTTAAGTGTCTGTGTTGACAGGAAGAGTAGACCCCCTATCACAATTTTTTCAGTTTTCAATGTCAGCTCTGTTCTGAAGTTTAATTATACTTCAGGTGGACAGTGTCTTATGGTTTGCTCCGATAGTTCCTGAGAGGTGAATGCCTTTTAGTGAAGATGGACGGATGTATACCCTCAGACACCCTTGGCTGGCACCTGTCACTCTTTTGTCATGAGGACAAACTGGCTGTCCTTTGGCTCTAAGTGCTGATAGGAGTGGGGCGTTGACTGAATTAACAGAGGCTGTGAAGGATAGTGCAGTATTAACATTCGGGGCTGATCGTACTCTGGGAAGAACTGTCATCTGCTCTTACCCACCACTCGAGACTCTTTTTCCTAAGCTCCAAGGGGTCCTCTGCAGTTAAAGATAGGAAAAGCAAGACAAGAGAAGATAGATGACGAGTAAAGTTAAAGCCATGGGGAACTTTGTCACAGGCTGGGACATTTGGCTAGTCAACAGCATGTGTCAGGTCGCCTCCTACCTTTGGCGAAGGCTGTGGGATTTACTCTGCTACAGGAGGAGGAACAGAGCATTCACCCCACCTGCCATCCAGGTATATACAAAGCTGTTTGACTTGTTGAGTAAAAGCAGACATAAGATAAGGGACACTGATGCATTAGTGTTTTTCTATAAATGAAAATGACTAGAATATGAAAACTGTAGCAACATTGATTGTTGACTCAATTAGGCTATCAATAATTTACATTTTCACCTGTGTGTTGTATGTTTTATGGACCAAGGATTTCCATAAACTGTCTTATATATCGGCAGTGTTGCTGTTATGTGGAGAGTGTGTGTTTTTGTGACTTTTCTTGATTTGCTAACATCTGCAGAAGACGGCTATAGGATGCTAGGCCTACTCTTGTCATCTTCAAAGGGTGAAATTTTCAGAGGGAAACATCCTTGGGTCATGTTGACTTGAATTGTTTTAGACCTGTAAAATGTGCAGACAAAAAATGAATTTTGTTTACTGCAGATAGTCACAATTTACAGCCCTTTCAGTGCACTTATTCTCTTATGTAATGACTTCTTAATGGCTTTTGAGCAGAATGCCTTGATCAGACACTAATACAGTGGATCCTGTCAGCATTTTTGGATTTTCATCAGTGGAGATGGCAGCAGCTGGTGGAACACCAATATTTAATAACCTTACTTACCTGATAATCTCGGTGCCCCCAATGGAATTTCCAATTAGGCTGGAGAAACAGTCAGTTCAAAAAGTGATTATAGACACATAGTGATGTTCTTGTTCTCATCGTTTTTGTGTTGCATAGTATTTGTTCTGTTTTTTGGCACTCAGTTTTTGCTCTGGGAAGCATCCAGAATTTAGAAAAAAAAATCATTTATAGATAAAAATGGACACCAGAGACAGCAAGGTTGTTACTTCCGGTTTATTTGCTCTGTTCATTCTTATTGATGTTATTCTTAGTTTTCTTGGAAAAGCTGTAATACACACTTGGTCTCAAGAGCTCATGCATGACTTATAACTAATGTATGATAAGACTTTGAATTCTAAGCGTAATATTCATTTCAAAATCAAGACAGGAACTCTCAGCATGCAGCAGAGGCGTGGTGCTGTTGTGTTCCGTTGTAACATCACATTTCATGCAGCGTTGACTCTTGGCCACTTCTTATAAAAAAACTGGTGACTGATGGGGTCTTCTTTGTTTAATATTAAATATGTTTATTCTATATTTGTACATTTCTGTTCTTAATTAGGTTTTTTTTGACAGGTATCATTCAGTATTAAATATTTGCATCAACATAAAATATCTGGGTATTTCTATGTAATGATTTTGAAGTTTGTAGTTACCAACCCCATCTATTTCTGTTTTGTCTGGTAACACTGATTTGTATTCTTTAAACTAGCTTTGTGTTGCCTTTAAGTGCATTATCTGGGCAAATAATTGCCTACTTTTGTACTTACTTTTCCTTTGTTATCCTCCGGTTAAATGCCACATCTAATTTAATTAGTCTGTGCAACATATGGTGGGTAATCCTTTAAGCAGTAATGTGCTCAGTATCTGAGTGAAAGATGAGACGGCTTATCATGTAGCATGCAAGTTCTGGTATGTTAAAGACAGCAGCAGGGAGGCTAAAACACAAGATAAGGTGCTCTCAGTGTTTATGAGGACAGAGTTTAGGTCATCTGCATTTAAAGGTACAGAGGGCTCTAGTGGTAGAGTCTGACACTGCACTGCTGTCTCAAGGTGGTGAGACACAGCTTGGAAATCCTGCTTCTGCTGCCATCTAGTGATTCAAAATTTCCACATTGCTGTTGAGATGTAGCATAGCTTTATTTGTGGGAAAACCTTCAGAACTGAAACTTTTACACATGAGTGAAGGAGAGCTTTCCTGCTAACTAAACTGATTTTTAACATTTAATTACCATTTATTATCTGGTTCTTATTATGTTATTTCAGTTTGTCGCATATTTACTGCAGGATATCTAATCGAGGCATTTGCCTTCATTAAAAACCATTTAAAAAACCCTTAGTTTAATCTGTCTGGTTTAATTTGTAAAATCTCTATTTATTCTGAGGTATATACATATAAATACACACTACACTGCTTCATAAATACACACATACTGTTGTTATCCTTGATGCCGTGACAGTTCAGCTCAGAGACAAGTTGAAGCTTTCTAACCCTCTCGTGTTTCCATTCCTCTCTTGGCATTTAGGAGATCCACACTGACATTTACTATAGTAGATCCATGAGAATGTGACTAAGCTTTCTTTGCATTCTGACACTAACCTTTAATACCCCCAGTGACATCCTCGATGTAAAGGGCTTCTTACATTTCCATAAGGACAATAATAGTTCATCTGGGAATACCTTTCTCAAGCAAAGCCACTGTACTTGGGTGAAAATATTTGCCAAGTACAAGTAAGATTACCTGTGCTAGAAGTGTCTCTATGCTGAGCAGTGATCGCTTACATGAACCATTTTAATCTGCATGATGTTTTTATAACTCAGTAAAGCACAACTGAGCTGAAACAATTCTTTGATTAATCAATTAGTCAAAAGTCCAAAGTAATAACAGACACAAAAGCCAAAAAATGACTGATTCAAGCTTCTAAATGTGACTATTTGCTGGTTTTCTTATTCTGGTAGTATAGTAAATTGAGCACATCTGTAGCTGTTGGTTAGACAAAAGTGGGACATTGAAAACTGTTAAACTTTGCTCTAAAATACTGTCGGTGCCAATTTACCAAAATTAGTAACAACAATGCTTCATAAACATATTCTGTGCTGTACATGTGCATGTTAATAAGGCTGAAAACACTGTCGCTGCCACAACACTCACACACAATCCTGTCACAAGTGCAGACATGTGCTCTGCTTTGCTATCATGAGAGTGAACGTTTACGCTGTTTCTCTAATCAGAGAGACTTCATAGGATAAGGAGAAGTGGATTATGCTGTAGGTATAATTTTAAGGAAGTTTCTGTGAGAGAATTTTTTTTCACATCTTTAAAAACTTGCCACTGAATTTTTACCTCAGGAGTTTGATGTTTAAAACTCAAGAGATTCTGAGTTGAGTATCATTCAACATCTTGTAATCTCCTAATTGTCATCGATCATCCTTTACAAAGATTCCCCCTGTACTTCAACATAATGTGCAAAATATAAAATACATCTTTTCATAATTAAATTCTTCTGAGCAATTCCAAAAGGCACCAGTGCATATCAGTCCCAAAACAGTTGGGTGCTGAGCTTTGATCAAATAACATGAGCTTTTATTACATACAAGACAGACAGGCATGTATTTGTATGCATGTATATTTTCAAGGGTCATGTACTAAATTAGCATTAAGTGTAATGGAGATTTTGAATATTTCAGAGCCTGTTAAAGCGCAGCAGCAAAATGTGTTTACATGCCAAGAGAAAACATGAGATGACAGGGAAAGAACGGAATAGACGTCTTAGACATTAGCATTGGGAGTTAAGTTTCATGGCTACCACACACACATAAGCTCACAAGTTTCCAAGAGAAAACACAGCCAAAGCTGGAAGGCTGTGTGATTTTACTGTGTGTTTGTGTGTGTGTGTGTTTGTGTGTGTGTGTGTGTGTTTTTAAGTGTGTGGAGACTAGGAGAGGTGACTGGACATTAGCCACATCACACAGCTCCAGTGCTTTCCAGGACATTGTGTTCTCTGTTAGGGAGGCCGTCTCCATTTTTAACCGTTCACCTTGTCCTGGTACCAAACAAATATCCTAATAAAAGAGGCACATGCAGGTCACAATATTTAATTACATAACCTCCCACAAGGACTGACTGTTTGGGAAAAGAAGATACTATCTAATGCAAGGTCAAAACATTTAACCATTTCAGTGCTCTTTATGCATTTTTGTACTCATGTGAACTCACAGGAGGTTTTATAGAGGCAATAGCAGCTGGCTCAACTGTTCAAAATTAAGCTTTAATGTTTAAGGCAACAAGCAGTTGTTTGCATGCACAAATGTCTCTAAGGCTTCATTTTATTTTGCTATAATCATGTTGTGACCTTAAATATTCTCATAGTTATGCAAGTGGTGCCCTAAAAACCCAAAATAAACTGCAAGTCATTCATGCTGTAACTTGTAGTCAATTGATCAATGCAAGGGTTGATTGATAAAGTCCTGACCTTAGAAAGTGAGTCACACAAAATGAGTTATACAGTTCTTGCTACCTACACGTGCACTTCAACTCCTGTGGGATTAATCAAAAAGTATGAAGTTAATAACTTTTGCGTTATTTCTATCTTGAGTAATTGCAAGTCAGCAGTCATCTCTCTCTGCCACATTTGATTTGAGTTTGCAGCTTCCTCTCACATGTTGTAAGAAGGGACACCCTCCTCCCCTGGTGTTGCCTCATGTCCTCATGGACCTCTGCGATTTAGCCCTTGAGACGGGGGCAGCAGATGACTTCACGTGCATGTAACTACAGCAGTATAACTCATCTCCTCCTGCCTCAGGCCACGAAGTTTTGAATCACCCCTTGCAGCTGACTAGAAGGGAATGATTCTACAATGAGTGAAATTTTTGTGAATTTATTGTAGTTTTATTTTTGAGCAAGAATACAAGATGTTCTCTTCTCCTACTTTCTCGAATATTATGACTTTCTGCTGTCCTTTGTCCCGTGTTATTTTAGACTTTACATCTTTGGTTGTTTAGCTGGTCAAACAAAAATAAGATTTCAGCTCTGAGAAGCTGTGACAACCTTTTTTTTAATACATTTTCTTACATTATTTACACAGAGCAGTTTATTAAGGAATCAATGAACAATTTGCTAATTGTTTACAATGAAAATAACAGTTAGTGCCACCCCCACAATCAAACAATTTGATAATCAATCAGATTTATGAACTGAAGACACTCCACAACATGAAAAAGACAGCAAAAGTTTTTTTTCAATTATTAGATAATTATCAGAGCTGCAAAGGATGAACTGTGACCTTAAAAGTTTGAAGTTTTACTATTTAAAGCTAGCTAAGCCCTCTGATGAATATCATTTTACCTTTAAATGTTTTCCACTCTTGATATTTGTAATTCAGTAGGTTGTTAAACCGCAAGGTCAACCTGGACATACACTCACATTATTTGTTCGTTATTGGCTTTATGGACATTCATGCAGTTGCAAAATGCCAAACATCTTAATAATTTTGCTTACGCATTAACTAAACAACATTTTAATCATGCACAAGTGGACAGGGCAGTGATTTCCCAGCTGCCAGTACACGTTCTTGTGCTTGGCAAAGAGGGTGAGAGGGGACTTTGAGTACTAGTCATGATGCTGTTACTTTCTTTGGCGTTAGTTTCACTGTAAAGTGTAAGTGATATACACTCATTATTTGCTTTGTGTAATAAGCAACGGAGGCCAAGGGTCTGTTTATATCCCCTGCTGGGAATGATAACCTTAAAGTGCCCCCCTACCTCTGTGCAATACGAAATATGATGCAATGGTAAATAAGAGTTTTAACGTGTGTTTCAGAATCATTTTGTCTCTAAATTTGCAAAGAAATAATTAACATTCTTCTCTGCATGTGTGGAAAAAAATCCAGTCTGCTCCATTCACACCACTGCATAACACAGTTGACTGTCCATACCCCTCAAATTGACACAACATGCTGCAAATGACCTACGCTGTCTGTCATCTGTTGGCATCCAAAGACAGGTGTGAGCGTCCCTGTCTCTCCATGAATGATTGATGGTTGGTTTTACTCCCATCTGTTTCTACCCTGTCAGAGTCACTTGTTCTTCACACCATAGCCGTCTTTTGCAATTTAAAAAGAGTAATAGTCAAGCTTGTTCTATGACTTGTCGTGAGCTGACAGGTGAACGCCTTCTCTTCCCTCCCCTCACCTTACCCTGCTCAACTCCACTTAATCTGCCAAGTTCACATCCCTCCTTGGTTCCTGCACCCATGAACCCAGATTGTGGCTTGAACCTCCAGAGTGAGGCAAGTTTGGCTCGGGTGAGCATTGCTCAGTGTGCAGTCCACGCTTCTCTTGTCAAAAGTATTTCATGGTGGCTTGAGCAAAGCTGGATTCCTTTTAAGCTTTTTCATCCAAGACTGTACAGGGACAAAATGATTTTTCAAAGTTTGTGGAGGCACAACTGCTTCAACAACTAACTTTAAGTAAGTTGCAGCATCTAGCAACGTTTATTCTCAAATGTTGCTAAGGGTTTATTTAGGAATTTTGTATCTGTTTATATCACCTGAGTTGACATAAACACATTTGTTGTTGCAATATATCATAAATATTTTAATTTACAAGGAACATGGATTCTGGTCATATTACAAGAGCTAAGTAAAAGTTGATCCCTAACTCCCTTAAGAGAGGTTTTTTTCAGTGACTAGGCATCGTATAAATCATACCTATCAGCCCTCTCTTCTTACAGCAGAAGGGCTAAACATCTTACTGTAGGTCCTCTTGGCTAACCTACAGGCTTCCCTTTTCCCCTGACACTGAGTGCAACTTACAGGCGTGAGGGGGGGTTTACATCGCAACATGGTTCTCATTCACAATTGTGCACAGACTGATCCAAGTATAGCAGTGCCACATAACATGAAGTCCTTCGAGACTTTTTCCATGAATATTTTTCATTGTCATCACAAGTATTTTCTTCTGCTTTGAAAACAAAACACCTGTGAGCTCTTTCTCCTTTTTTGGAGATCTGTGCAGTCCACTCAAGATTGTGGGCCTGACATGTCCATCTGTTACAGCGCGTAAATGCCATTGTCATATGAAAAGGAAAAACTGTACTAATGAATGAGCACTGACACACTTACACACTGACGAGGTTTTGAATACAGTGACCATTTTGACACCTAGCAGGCGAGTGACGGTGGTAGGCTTAGCACTTAAAGGCTCTCAAATGTCTCATAGCTCCAGGCAAAGCCAAGCCCCCACCTCAAACACTTGACCCCTGCTGACGTAGGCTGTCCATTTACATTTAGGGACACCGGCTCACTCCATTCTAGTGTGGAGTGAAGCTGGCACTGTGATTGAAGTGTGAGAGAAACAGTGGAGTGGAGCTTACTTTACTCGTGTTTAAAAGTTTTAGAGGTTTTAAATCTTCATTTACATCACTGGTGGCTGGAGATTTTGATCTTGAATCACCACTGTTCTTTTTTTTTTTTTAAGGGTTTCTGTATAATTAGTTTGCACACAAACTGGGAGCACTGAAGGGTAGAGCTGGCTACGATTTTTGAAAAAGTCTTTTTGTCTGTTTCACGGACGTTATTGGATAGATTTTTGTCTCAAGTTGGTGTCTTAACGTGATTTTTATATCACTGGAAGCCATGAGTTCCTTAGTCAACAACTCAGGCAACACTGCAAACTTTGACCTAATCCAAAATCGGATTGAGTCACTTAGCAGCAAGATGGACAAACTCATCAACATTCAAGAAAAGGTCCTTTATCGGCTCGATGGGATGTCTCATGACATTGATGACATTGAAAAGGATATGGAGAACCTGAAGGTGGACAAGGAGGAGATCCATTTTCCTCCTAGGATGGTTAACCAAACCCAGGTCGTGGGACGAGAAATGAGGGAGATATGTAAGGAGATGAGCACCATCATGTTGGCGGTGAACCAGCGGTCCGAGCAGCAGGCTCAGAAGCTTGAAGGAATGGAAAAACTGGTCCTCAGCATGCAGCAGATGATAAGCTTCATTGGGGAGACGGTGAAGAGTTCGAAGGTGATGGAATTGATGTTCAAAGGCTCTGCGGCTCGTAAGGGCTCCAAATCCAAAGACAATAAAGGAAAGCAAGCCGTTAAGAGGAAATCGACAGACACAATAAACAAGAAGCTTGACAAGGTGAGACTATGAAATAATTAGATAAATTTATAATTAAATAAATAGAAAATTTTAAATATTTTTCCTTGCTTTATACCCTGAATAAAGTTTTGGATAAGTATAATCCAAATTTTATTAATGTTGATATGAATTAAGGGATTTGGATTTTATCAGCCTAGATTCCAAAGTATACTTTCTCAAGTGTCACAACCCATCAATTAATTAGGATATCAAGTCTTGTCCTTGTCAGTGATGCAAAAGATGCTCTATATATTCCATGCTGATTCTGGGATCTTACAGATATCTCATAGTTCTTGGCAGAACATTTGAAAATGATCGTGGCAGCAGATTTGATCACTCCAGCAGTTCTCTTGCCTACGAATGGGACTTGGCTTGTGTTTTAAATTCCAAATAAAATGAGCTGGGGTTGTGTCTGGGATTTAGGATGTTTACACTTGCCAACTGCTTATTGAAGCTAATTTTATAGTGTTAAGTAAGCTACTGCACAATAAATGTGTCTCTTGTCATATTATACTATAAATCCCAATTAAAGTCACATCTGCATTTGTTGGACATCTACCCATGCCGGGTACAACATGGCTTCCTTGGTGTGAGGCCCACTCTTGGACCCTCCCAGCAGGGCACGAGACGGTCTGTGTGAGGCCAGGGGTGAAATGTGAGTGGCTTGGTTTAGAAATGCTGTTTTTGGACAGGGGGCTGTGGATGTTTTAGATCTAAACAGGTTTTAACCCCTCCAGCTCACAGGGAGTCAGGTGTCAGCAAATTGTGATGAGTCAGTCTTTCTCCCCTTCTCTTCGTGACTCACTTACACAAGGCACATGTCTGCCTTGTGTCTGCTTTGTGAACACTATTAGTCTCACTTATGTCTATTTCACATCTGTGCCAGTGAGGACATGGTGTGTTTTACATCTCTAGTTTCCATTAGTTACATTCATCATTCATTTAAAAGTGGGTTGCAGTGGGTACTATCTTAAGTCTCAGGACAGGAGGATTTCTTGCAAAATCATCAATCCAGCAGCACAAAATAGCTCTTCATAAAATATTATTTACAGGCCTGCTGACAATGCTGTCACAGTACCATTTATTTAGAGGTAGCAATATATGTCTGTTTATAACACGGCATGCAGTGTTTTAGGAGTTGCTGGAACAGGTTCAGAAAAGTAAAAATATACATGTGTGCATATAATTACAGTGAGGTTACTGTTGCTCCATTTTGTTTGGCCCTTGTATGTCAGGATGCAGAATTCTCATTTTCAATTTAATGTTTTATGTTTCAACTGCAGCTCGGCTGAACAACAATACGATATGATACGATACGATACGATACGATACGATACGATGCAATAAACCTGTGTTGCAAGTTTACACTGAAATTTATTCTGACTGAAATTTTACAAAAATATTAAAAATATAACACGCAATAAATTACACCTCACAGACACACACAGTATCACCTTACATATACCATCCGTCTTCAGATACTAGGTAGCAGCACACTGATTTTAGTTCAGCAAAACGATAGACTTATTTATGAAAGTTCTTAAAACTGTTATGTCAAAATGAAGGGACTCAAAATTACCTGTTGTAGGGCAGAAGTTGTCCTTTTTTTGTTTAGAACATGCAAGGGGTCAGAAGAGATACTGTTTACAAGTCCGAGTATGCTCTTGTTGTGAGTCCTTATAATTCTTGAGACACTGAAGTCACCTCTGAATCCAGCCCAAAGGGTTTTGTCTTTATTATACAATCATGACACCAATCATGACCCTGTATAAAGGTCACTGAGTGCTGCTTAGCATCAAAGGCATGAGCTGCACTTTCAGACACCTTGAAGCACTTTATCACCACACTCTAATCACTTGCATAACTGTAGTGTTTAAAGTCATATCTCTTTTCCTCTGTGACCTGCAAGCAGATTGCAAATTCACCACCATATTGTGACATCATGCGACAAGGTTACCACATACTTCATATTTTATAACACAAGTCTTAAGTAAGTTTATTCATATTTGTGTCAAATGAAGATATTTAATTCAAGCCAATTAAAACGTCTAGATCAAGATTTATGGCCATATTACATTCTGATGATTAATGAACACATACCAGTTTTATGGCTTCCATGTAACCCACATTTCAGGGGATTTCTGTGGCTGTCAGAGCACATGTCAGGTGGTCGCTCCATCTTCCTCCACCTCCAGAGGTGTGAGATATCTTACGTGTAATCCCTGTTACTATGGCCTCTCCGCACTTTCCCCAATCTCCCATTTAGAGTTTCGAACTCCAGAAAACACAGCTGTCACTGGGGAAACACTTCACTCCAAATATACCCTCTGCTGTTTACCTCACGACAGCATACAGAGAACAAATGTGAGACACCCACGGGTTCAAGACAGCTTTTTCCATGCTAACCTGATCAGAGAGTGTTTAGTGAGGTTCCTCTGCAGAGAAATTTGAACAACAGCCTACAGTTGCCCGTAATATTTTCCGCTCAGGGTCGGCATGGCATACCATGGCCGAGTGCGACAAGTGATAAGCTATAAATTCACTGCCCTGCTGCTGTCTATCCATCTGCCATGAATTATCAAAGGCATGCCATTAGAAAAGTCAGTCTGCGCATGGAGACGTGCAAAGGTGTTGCTTATGATTTGCCTTTTTTCCATTTTTCTAACTGTCATTTCATTGTGTTATTAATTTGATGTGGTTTATTTGTTGTGTTGTGTGTTTTACATGTGACCCTAACTTCCACCAACTCCATCCAATTCTGTCATTTCATTAATTCATCAATAATTAATTTGATTTATGATTCATTTGTACAGTTCTGTGCTGACCCTGTCCAATACTCATTCTTAATGTGTTATTTCATTTCATGTGTATTCATATAACCCTACTAAGTGTTGCCATTTGTCTTTTTACTAGAAAATTACCTCTAATAAAGCTGGTAAAGGGCATCGGGAGATTATTCCTGCATGTGAGCCAAGTTCTCCACAGCCTTCTCACAAGATAAAGCTCCATGGACCAAAGCATTTCCTCGCCTCTCGCAAATGTGGAAACTTTGTAGGTTTACTGAGACGTACCGTTTTGCATGTGTACAGGAACTTGTCTTTTTATTATTTAATATGTAAGTATGTTTCATGTGCTTTTGCTTCTCTGGCTGGTGCCATGTTTTAGTTTTAAAGGCTGCCACCATTCTGTGATAACTTTGCTTATTTTCATGATAAAAATTTAACATTGGGAGATTTTTGTATAGATATAACAGAGCTGTGCCAGACTAACATTGGCAAAGAAAAAGAACAACTCCTTGTCTCTCACATTTCACCAACTTTTGAACAGTGAATAGTAGCTTAATTTAGTTCTGGTGAGGTAGAAAAATTATACTAAAAAAAAAATACTAAAATTATAAATGTAACCTGTAGTGAGATAATTTGTTTTAGAATTTATAACCTTAATGTTCTAGATTTCTGTTTTCACTGCTTTTTCATTTGGATCTCACAGCTGAAGGACCATAAAGGTAAAGATGGAACAGATAAGCCCTCTTTGAGCCCCAAAGGTCTGAAAGCTCAAAAGAAGATGAAGCCGCCAGACACAGCAGGTGGGGTTTCAACTCTGGTATCCAGTTAAAATCATTAGTGCAAAACAAACAGTAGATATATGAAAATAAAAAGCATGAGTTTGCTCATTGCTTCTGTAGGATATTTTGCCTTTAAACATGTACAGCTAAATCCTCCTAGAATTTATATTTTAACACAGAAACTCAGTCAAAGGGTCAGAGTGACATACTGAGCCACCTTGTATTCTGTCCTGTGCTTCATATTTATGCATCTTAATATGATGGAAAGTTCTGATGAGTATTTTAAAAAGTTTAAAATCTAATTCCAAATTCTGTTTGGATGTTTGTAGAAAATATGTCCTTGAAGAAAAAGGTGTTGCTCCTTGAAGAGGTGCAAAAACTCAACAAGGAGAATGCAGAGAAATCAGGTCAGCAGCTCACCGATGGATATCTGGACCTGGAGGCTGGAGTGCCTCCGAAAGATCAACAACCTGATGTCCCTGCTTTCAATCTAGTGGACTATCTGCGTGAAGACTCCCAAAAGGCTTTGAGTGAGAAAGAAGAAGCTGTTGAGGCAGTTATTAAGGAGGAAGTTGATCAAAAGGTGCAGGAGGCTGAGGCAGTGGTTACAGAGAAGGAACAAAAACTTGATGTGAAGGATGTAGTGAAAGCAGAAGAAACATCCCCCATCCCAGAGGAAAAGAAAGAGGAGGTTGTTTCTCCTAATGAAGAAGAAGCCAAAGCCCCTGCTGAAGATAAAAAAGAAAAAGAACCAACTATCACAAGGTAGTCTCTTCTTAACCTCAACCAGGGCTGCAAAATGTATTAAATAAAATGATTGTTATGCTCTATGCACTGTATGTATTTTAACTATCCAGACATTTCATTGGTCTTTATGACTTAATTCTTAAATGTATTAGATCAAGTCAGTTACATTGCTTTAGCTTCATCCTCGTTATGTTCCAAAAATACACAAACTGCAATGAAAAATAAACAAAATAAGTAAAAACAGAACTTTTTTTTTTCAATAGTGATGACCACATAGATGCCTCCTCATCTTCAGAGGCAGAGCAGGACCAGATCTTAAAGGTCACCAGCACAATTACTGAGTCTATTGTGACCGAGGAACACTTTGTAGTGGAGGAACGCACAAAGAGCATAGTGATAGAGGAGGGGGAGAAGAAAGGAGAGAATGAGGAGGACGAGCAGACGCTTGAATCGGAGGGCTGGGCCGTCTTCAAAGCAGATGGAGTTGAATTCAAGTTAAACCTAAAACAAAGGCTGGAGAGCGAAAGAAAGGACAAGAATGCTGACCATGATGCAGAAAAGCAGGATGATGATGATGCTGAACGGTACTTTATTGGTGAGTCAGGACCCCTCAAAGGTCTTTGGTGGGAATGTAAAGCTTTGAATAATTTATATTAATTTTTATTTGCCAATTTTAACCAAGTCATGTAGTCCAGAAGAGTCTTCTGTAAAGCAATGCCAAAATAAGTTAAGCATTAAAAACTCAACATACATAGACCCTGTGAGTGTGTGAGTGGCCTAAAATCTATATGTAAGTTTTAATAAAAATCAGTAAATTGTTTGTATTAAATAGTCCAAGCTAAAAAAGCTAGATTAAAACATAAGCAGATATTAATTTACTACAAATAATTTGATATAGCTGCATATGTTGGCTGATAAAAAAGAAGAAATTGCAGGACACAAATATCGGTAATAAATATTAAAAATTTAGAAACAGTAATATTATTTCTATTATTATATATTTTTTATCTATATTAATGATAACAATATTAATAATAAAAACTAATATTATATACTATTTTATTCTGGCCACCAGAGAACATTGGAAATTTAATTATTAACTGTAAAATGGACTGCTTAGTATGTGGAGTCACAATTCATAAAAAAACAAAAAACAAATATAAGTGATCCAATTGAAATTTGTTATTTGATATTTTTTATTTTAGGTGTAAAAAAATGTACAAACAAATAGTCACTTTCAACCCAGATATCATTGTCTAATTTTTTATATCAAAATACTGATATTTTTATCAGCTTTTAAAAGTCCTGTATTGATTGGACTTTATTGTATTCATCAGTTTCTTTCCTACTGTTTTCCAGCTGCATCCCAGAACAATATATTGGAACAGTGAAGTATTAGGAAGTTAGATAAAGCTGTGAAGGCAGTCTGGCAACCAGACTGCAGGGTGTGATGTGCTAAAGCTCAGTTACTCCTCTGTAATATTTAGACAACAACTGCACCTTTAGTTGATGATGTTTATCACAGCGTGTTAATACACAATGTGCTAAATGGATTATAGCAGCCCTGCACCCTTTAAAGAGCCTCACTGTAGCTGAAGCTCCTTGTTCTCACATCCTTCATAACTTATTAAAACAGATTATATCTTCTCTCTGGTCCTCCATCCTCTTTTAGACACCACTCCTCCTCCAGCGGCTCCTTTTAACCACCGCATCATTTCTGCCAAGCCCAACCAGATCAGCAACTTCTACACCATCAACTGGCAGGAGGTCCTGGGCGGGTGAGCACCAAACTCTGTAAAATTGCTATATATGATGTGAATAAGTGAAAGTCACAGATGACCAGCTGATCAATCACAGATGAAAGGCAGTGAGAAAGAGGTGCTCCATTCCCATGAAGCCTAATTATTGCGTAACCCCCCTCCCCCCCAACCCTCCTCCTCCTCGTCTTCCCTTGGTTCATAACTTCAGAGTCACAGCAGTTATTTTTGCTCCAGGACTGAGTGGTATGTGAAACCGTATCCCTGGTGCCAGCTGGTAGCTAATCACTAAGTGTTAATCCATGGCTTCAAAGAGGAGACACAGCCCAGCTCAGATTTAATGAAATAACAGATTAAGCTCAGCACACTGTCCAGCAGTAAAACGTCTCTATCTGAGGCTAGATCAGTTTTTGATTCATCATCGAAACATAAAACACTGTCTCCTGTCCTGTTTCACAACTGTTACAAGACTTCTAAGATGCACAATTCAAGGTAACTGTAGGGATCAAATTGTTCTCTCCCTTCCTTTAAGGGGTCGCTTTGGCCAGGTGCACAAATGTGTTGAAAACTCATCTGGTCTCACTTTGGCAGCAAAGGTCATCAAAGCCAGGAGTCTAAAAGAAAAGGTAAGAGCTGCTAATGTTCAGTGTCGTGATGATTAATTTAGCAAACTATTATGATGCAACCATGAGAGCCACGCCAGATGATAATAAAAGCAGGGGATTAGTTACAATTTTTAGTACATGCACATACTTGTGTACTACAAGGCCTCTTTGAACAGAAGCAGAGGGGATATTTCTCACCTAGGTGACAAATATTTGACCTAGAAGAGAAGATGCATTGTCTCATAGCAGAGAACAGCTGACACCTCTCATCGTGTCCGTGTCTGTGTGTGGTCGCTCGCACACTCTCTTGTCCGTGTCCACATCTGTGTCTGTTTGTCTGCTTCTGCCTGTGCCTGTGTTTTTGGTAGGAGGTGGTGAAGAATGAGATCCAAGTCATGAATAGTCTGGACCACGCCAACCTGATCCAGCTCTATGCAGCTTATGAGTCGAGGAATGACATCATCCTTGTACTTGAATAGTACGCATCTTTTTAAAATATTTCTTAGTTTAATACTTTCAACCTTTTAAAAGAGCCTGTTGAACGCCTGAGGCAGAGAAGTTACTGTGTTTCCACTGCAGGAACTTTCCCCAGGACCCTCTGGAGGAACTCGGTGCAGTTCCACAGCAGGGAGCAGGATCCAATTTAAGTTCAGGGGTCATTATTTTTGGGGGCTAGCACTTTCTATAAGCACAGGGACTTATGGGTGGAGCTTGCGGCTCTGAACATTTCTGATTAAGTACTCATTGCATATTATTTCAGTCTCAATTTTCTAAAAAACTGCATTCCTCTTTGTTGTTTTCTTGTGCTCTGACACATTGACACAAAATTACAGAAGAAGGCCTACAACAAACAAACTGATGTGCATGACTGTATAGTCACTTAAAAAATTACTTTTCACTTTTTCATACATGAGCGGACTAATTTTTCTTATGTTAGCAGATTAATTTGCATATTCTTCACAGGTTTATGGACTGCAGTGGAAACACAGACAACAACAGGCTGGAGGAAAACTTTAACCTCTAGAAAAGTAGTTTATAAATACAGATTAAATGCTTAGTGAAACTGCAGTTAATTTAGATTTTAATTTCTTAATAATTTTAAAAGATAGTATGGACATTTATGCTACAGTGAAACAATGTTATATTTAAAAGGCATTAAATTTTTGGGTGATTAAATGGTGTTTTCATGCATTCATCTCTGACCTCAGTGTTGGTGGAGGAGAGCTGTTTGATAGGATCATTGATGAAAACTACACTTTAATGGAGCTGGATGCTGTGGTGTTCATCAGGCAGATCTGTGATGGCCTGCAGCACATGCACAAAATGTACATCCTACACCTGGACTTGAAGGTAACGCTCTGTCACTAACTTTTCTGTGATATTTTTTAAATCACTTATATTTTCTAAAAGACTTGCTAACTCTACATGTTTTTGAGTTTTTTTTTTTAAAGTTAACTATTACTATTGCTTTGTTCTTAATTTCAGCCTGAAAACATTCTGTGTGTGAACAGAGTCACAAACAAGATCAAAATCATCGACTTCGGTCTTGCTAGGATGTAAGTCCCGGTATTTGCTTCTGTGTTATTGACTGCTACAATCATGCAAAATGTAAATATCATTAATATGAATTTTAAAAATGTTTTCCATATAGATATAAACCACGGGAGAAACTGAGAGTGAACTTTGGCACTCCAGAGTTCCTCGCTCCGGAAGTCATCAACTATGACTTTGTGTCTTTCAACACAGACATGTGGAGCCTCGGCGTCATCACCTACATGCTGTAAGTAAAGGAACAAACACAAGCACACACATTAACAAACTATCTCTAATGACCGTCTGTATCTTCCTGACAGGCTGAGCGGTCTCTGTCCTTTCCTTGGTGACAATGACAACGAGACTCTGAATAACATCTTGGCCTGTAAGTGGAACTTTGAGGAACAAGAGTTTGTAGATACGTCTGAAGAAGCCAAAGACTTCATCTCCCGACTGCTCATTGTGAACAAAGGGTATCAGTCTTCTCATTTCCGTTTGCCATCTCTCCGTTTGTTCCACATAGTGTTTTTTTGAAATATGCGTGATTTCTACTTGTCATTGTGTTTTTTATCAGTTGGAGGATGGGAGCATCTGAGGCCTTAAGACATCCTTGGCTATCTGACCCAGTGCTTCATCATCGCCTTTATACAAAGGTAGAATACACAGTGAACACATGCATTTAGTTTTTGGGCTCTAACAATTTCAAAGCCCAGTGTGTAGGATGAAGTGGCATCTAGTGTTGAGGTTGCAAATTGTAACAAACTGGGTATGCCTACACTCACCCTCCCTCCCCAAGTGTGTTAGAGGGCCTCCAGAAGCTGCAAATGTAGCTTAAATTGCAAAATCCCCTATTTTTTGTCAATATTTAAAGCTCATACATTTACATTCAATGATGAAGTAATCAAAATATGCAATTTTTTGAGAAACCAAAATATAATATCATGTTTATGGAAATCTTTATGTTTCATGGTCCTGTACTTTTTATTCTAACTGATCTTTTATTGATGGCTTTATTTACAGAAAACTATGTGCAGATCACGTAGATCATCATGTGTGCCTGTGCCTGATAGCTAAGGTTTGTCTGCTTTTTTCCCTTTTAACTTTTTGTATTCTAAATAAAAAAGATCTTAATGTCACCTCAAATATTTTTTCAAAACATCCACAAGGGGGAAGCATGTCTCAAATTTTGTGCAGGATAGTCCAGCAGAAGCAGAAACAGCAGAAACAACAGACTGACTGCTTGCCTGTTACAGAAGCACATTAACTGTGGCCTTTAAGATCAAACTGTCCTTTTTCACCTCTGATGTTTATTTTTAGGGCGACAATGATGCGATGGCTCCAGCTGTGGCCACTTGGACCAACCCTCCTGTCCATGTAAATGACCTAATTTCAAGTCCATACCCAAGTGACATGGGCTGAAATTCTGGCTACCCTACAAACCTTTTCCTGACCTGTGATTCACTATGCTGTGTAGCTATAAGCCATATACAAAAACGATATACATAAAAAACAGTTTAACAGTAGATATTGTCATCATGCATTTGACTGTAGCATTTCAAAATGGTGCTAATGTCATAATGTGACTTTGCTTCATAAGACATATATAATCATATAAGAGCTTGATTGTGTTTGTCACCTTGGCCTTGAAGGTTGCATGTGCACATTTTACTATCTACATTTTCTTTGAATTTCCTGTCAGTGAGCCACCCTCATACAGCATATCTCTAACCAAACACACTGTGCTTTAAATGTCTGCTGCTGTTTTCACTGTCTGTTAATAGATAGGAACTTTAGAAAAATACCTCAACTATTTCTGGAAGAAGGCTACAACATTATTCGTATTACGTGACAGCAAAAATCTGTGTTGCATCTTTTTCTGCCAAGTTTAAGATATTACCCAAAATCCTTTCTTGGGCTGTAAATAATTTCTTAGCTCTAGATCAAAATTCAGATTTTCTTATATATCTTAGGGAATGACGTTGCTGGATGTGTGCTGTATACTTGGACTGAAAGAAATTTGTGTGGTTCATGTCCTGAGCTGTGGTATGTGCACTTTATGATGTTATTGTTATTTTTAAGACATAGATTATACACGAAGCTTCCATAGTGCAATTGAAAATCCGGATTTGTGCAGGTGTTCATGAATAAAAAATACAATTTTAATTTAGAACGAACACTTCTGCAACACAGTTTATGTCTTATCAGCTTACTGTATTGTTTTAACTCTTTGTGGCATGTCTCTATGTGTTTGTGTTTTATTAAAGTAGACATTAAAGCTTATACTTGATAAACATAAAAATAACTTTTATAAACTTTTTTTTAAATCACTGTATGCCTGAGCTGTCATACCACTATAGTGCTACTCTAGCTGCATATTCATGCTACTAGGTGCTTTTTCCACAAAACAGTGTCATCTTTTGAATGCCTTCTGTGAAGGTCCACTGACTGAAAGTAACACACAACCTACCTAATGTTGCCTACACGGATAAAATGTTGTTGGAACGACCTGTACATTTATGTAGTTTTAGAAAGTAACATGAACTGTTGTTGAACACAGAGTGCTAGTAAAGAAGTTGTCTTCACCGATTTCAAACTCAGCATGTATTTGAGGAGTGTGTACACATCCATTAAACTGAAATTATACCTTAAATGAAAAAAACGTGTCTGTTTATTACTGTTGTTTGAAGTTCAGTTTGACGACATGCAGTTCTGCTATTTGTATCCAAATATTTGAAGGGTCTCAACATATAAATTTGATTGAAGTAAAGAAACACGAGCCAGTCTTTAATAAATATTGAAGTTTGACAAACAAAGAGGTAGGAAACTCTATCAGTAACTTGCAGTTTTAATTCAGGTTTAATTACAATATCATGTCAAGGACTTGTCTTCTTGAAAGTACAATTTAATATTTTTAACAGCAGGGATCCCGTCCTTTTTATACTCCAGAGGAGTTAAGTTAGACAATGTGGATTTGACTACTTTTGCCTTTTAATACCAAAAGTAACAGGGGTCTTAGTGAAACTCTTTTTTAGAGGCTCCATATTAGAGGATATCATGAAATGTATCTATGAATAAGGTCTTTCTATAGTAGATTTGAGATTGGAATTAAATGTCTTGGAAGAACAGCCTGCTTAAATGTCACACATCCACAGACATACAGCTGAGGTCATGTTACTAACTAATAACTAATAACTAACTAATGTTTTTATTATCTCATAATACAAATCCAAAAATCTAAGATAAACTTAGTTTTTTTTAGCATTGGTTCCTTGGACAGCTCTCTCTATCTGCGATCAGAAAACAGTCTTTATCAGGCATTTTTTTTCCAATCTGTGACACTGCAGTGAACTATTTTTGGTGTGAATTTTACAATCTCAACCCCGGTCTACTTAAACCTTAAACACACAAACACACTCTTACTCAAGATGAAGGAACAGTTGATTCCAGGAGCCTAATAAAGAGCATCTGAGGGAGCCAGTGTGTGTGATACAGTTTGTTCACCTGAGAAAATAAACCTAGTGTGTGGTGGCATGATGATGATGTCGGAGGAATGGGGCTATGGCTCAGATATTTTGGTGAAAACATGTGGCTATCGACGGTTTTTACAGAGGTCACATGAGAGGCTAAGCTAGAGGAAAAAAAAAGAAGAATTAGAGTCAGGAAACAACCATGTGAGTTTGTGAGGATACATTTCGAGCTACATTTCCACAAAGTATACCTTAACTTTCTGTCTGCTCTACACATTAAAAGACAGCAAGGTCTTATTTTACAGAACCCACAGGGTTAGTCAGGAATAAGTGCAGACTTTATGGGGGAGCAGCATAGGAAACATGTATTTAATTGTACAGAAATACAAGAAAAGCAGAGTGTACCACCAAAAACTATAGAAACCCAGTGGACGACCACTTTTGCATCCAACAGTTAAACTGTAATGACCATAAAACTGAAAGGGCCGACAAAATAATTCCAAGTTTAGGGTTATTATTTTTTAAAATAGATTTATATAGCCTTCACTAAGCAGTGATAAGAGAAATGAAGAGAAAGTTGAACTGTCTCCCATCCAAAAGAAAACCTGATATCGACTTGAGCCTGAGCTCCTTTTGTGGAAGTGGACAAGAAGAGAAACGTGCAGCTTAAAATGAAAAACGTCTCAGAGACATTTAATAACCATCAGGTATCAAATCCAACAGGGAAAAAAAATGTAAAGAAGTAGGCTGTATGTGGAATAATAGGTTGTATTCTGTTAATGTAGTGGATGGTGAAGTACAAGAAAAAGTAACCAAAATAAAAAAAATCCTGTCCTGGCAAAAGGAAATGTTCATACATTCAGTTTTCCATGTAGTTTCCTTATAGCCTGGCATATGAGAGAGCATTTGCAATTTGGTCAGGTACCTTGCAGTTAATTTCTTATTTCCAATGGGCATTATGAACAGGTGCTGATCAAATTTCCACTTAAATTGTGAAGATGAAAACTAATCAAAGCAACAACACCTGTGATGTAACACTTTGCAGCAAGTACAAGTTGGGATGAGGCTTGGTCCACTTCATGGTCCACTTGGTCAACTGGTCAAAAATGTCCTCAAATTAGAGATAAACATTATAGAAATGCAGTTAAAGAATCTTCATTGGGTATAAGTCTATCATTCATTGACTATTTCAGTTGGCGCAAAGCTACCCTTCTGCCATCTGAGTGTCACTTTCATCAGGCAAGATTGTAATTGGTAAAAAAAAAAAAAATAATACAAAGAAAGTTTCTTCCTGTTTAGCAGAATGGATGCAGCCAGACCTTTCTCCTGCACAGACACAGTGGTGTGGAGATAAGTCTGCCTATGCAGTAGCAGTAGTAGTAGTTGTAGTTGCAGAACATGTGACATGAAGTTTGAGATCCTAACCAGTGATGTTCTTCCATCAGACACTTTATCAAACCTGTTGCATTACATCTTTCACATTATCATACAGATTTTCTTTATAACCATTTTTAACCAGATTGGCCTTTTTTAAGTGAGAGCAAATATTTAGAGAATTTCAGTTATCAAAGCAAACAGAAAAAAAAAACACGAAAGCATCAGATTTCATTAAAATTCCTTCAATTCAATTAATAACGGGAAAAATCTAAAAACTTCAAGCCAAAAAAACCCCTAGTTTCTTTAGATCAAATGTAAACAAATAGAAGAACTCAGAAAATATGTGAAAATGTTTATATCAAGAGAAAGTATTTATTATTTTTTTATTGGCTACTGTACATGTATAACTACATCCTGTGGACCGTCGATACAGAGACTGAATTTAATTGATATTTCTCCCGTATCAAAAACAAACATTTTCACATCATTAGAACACAACAACCTAAACATGAATCTCAAATACTTTCACCCTGCTTCCCTATTAAAGACTGACAGCTTTGTTTAGTCTACTATTTGTTTATTTTCACACATCATTTCATAAGACACAAAAGGTTCCATGTCAGGATCGGTTCAGAGAGAGTTCATACATTCCTCCATTACAAACACAGGCACAGTCTGAGTCAGTCAATAGCCATTACTCTGAACATGCAAGCCGTTTGGCAAAACAGGTGATACTGATTTCTTCCAAGTATGCCCCCCCGCCCACCCCCACCTTTTTTAAAACTTTTTTAGCATAGCTTTTCAGGAGCCTGAGGGTTGGAAGCTGAACACAAGCTCTCGCTCTATCCCTGGTCCAAGGCTCAGGTTGGAATGGTGAGAAATTCAATTTAAGAGGAGAAAAAAGCCTCCTAGAACTGCCCCTCCACCACCCCGCCTCACCCCTAAGTCCCCTCCATCCACATCTCCAGGGGCGATCTCGAGGAGCCAAACCAAAACCAGATGGACTTATTGGGCCTAAAGATAACAAATAGTGCCTGAGTTCCTGTCAGTTAGAGACCACCGGAGCTAAGAAGCTGTGGGTGAAAAAAAAAAAAAAAAAAACTTACTGAGACGTCTACTTCTTTGTTCTAATGTATAAAATATTATCAGTATTGACAAGTATTATAATACAGTATATATATGAATGTAATGGAGAATCTGGGGCTGAAGTACGTTTGTTTGGTCTGGAGTGAGGCTGGTAAGAGGTGGGAATGCTGGCTGTATGGTTTTGGTGTTGGTGTTTGTGTTGAGAGAGGGTTGCGTTCAAAGACCAGCTGCCATCTTGGCTTTAGGAAGGTAGGCTGTCAGCAGTGACCCGAATCTCTGGGTGGCATGCTCTCCAGTTTGTTAGTCGATACACCTACCGCCCACACACACTTAGTAAGAAAGGACAGAGAAAAAAAGAAGGAGGGCGACCCCAGAACTCCTCACTGCCTCCCTGCAGATTGACTAAGAAAGTGTCCTTTGTAACAGGAGTTTCCTGTACGTAATTAAAAAATATTGGGCCCTGCTCAGAAGGGAGGAGATGAGGCCTGGGGTTGTAGGAGGCTATGTGAAGGGTAATATTCCCTGCTCCAATCTTCGTTTCATGTAAGAGCCCTGGAGCTGGCCCTGACGTTTGTCCAAACAAGAGGCGCTCTCTCTCTCAAAGGAGGTCCGGAGAGAGGACCAGCCGGTTCTCAGGGCCCGAGGGCAGGTGGTTCTGATTTGCAAGGGGAGGAACAGACCACGTTTATGTTCAGTTAATGGCAGTACACGTGTCGTCACGTCCAGCGGTGGGAACATGCTGAGTGAGTGATCTGTTTTGAACATCGCTGAGGTTTGCAACTGATAAGAACACAATGTCCAATTATCCTTTTTCTGGTTTTCTCTTTGATATGTCATCTTGAACCTGGATAACATTGATAATATCTAGTCCCTGTGATGTTTATTTGAAGACTTTGTGTCTTTTTAAAGACAAAAAGGGTTGTAAAAAATAAAACAGTTAAATTCTTAAGCAATAAAACACACCCTTATTCAATTTAAAACACCCGGGGGTTTTCCTTCTGGAGCATTGGCTGCTCTTGTAAGACCAGAGGCCTGTGGTGGCTAATGTTAGCTAAGGTTAGCAATGTTTACTGGGTAAGTGACCTTAATTTATTCTTTTCTTATGCCATGGTCACATTATATTCTATCATTTTAGCTATCATTGTCCTGTAACTGTGACTTGTGGCCACAGGGAGGCAAAAAGGAGACAATGGATATTTTTGTAAAGACAGGGTGACAATGTAAGAGGGTCACTTGTAATGAGTAACCAACAAAGTATCATCACCTGAAGCTCCGACTCCCCTTGGCTTTATAGCATTTTGAAGCAGGTTTTGGCCTTGTTTAGCTTTCCAACCCCCAACATTACTTCTTCTACACTTCTTTCATAGGCCTACATAGTGTTGTTTTCAGCTGAACCAGGCAGCTGTTTTGCAGCTGCACTAAAAACTCACTGTTCAAGATGCACTCAGCACCAAAGTTAGCAACAAGCAGCTGAAAATTGTTGAGCATTTAACAGCTTTAGAGCCAGATGTTTCCCTCAGAAGTCGGTAGAGACCAAAAAAGGAGCTAACAGAGAGTCAATACTGGACCTACATCTATCAGAGTGATACAACACACAACTTCAATAAGAAATGTTGCTCTGCTAGATGTGTAAACAGTCAAAACCATGCTAACAAGCTCAGCACATATAAACTAAAGATGATTATAGGACAATGCTGTCTGTAAGACATGTTAACTCTCCAACATAGGGACCAAAAACTTAGTAATGACAGGTTTAAACATGAATATCACTTTTATAAGGGGATTTATAGACTGTTTAATTAATCTCAGGGGCTTGGACTAAATCAACAATTACGTAAACAACCTGTATATTCTGTACTCCTCGTCTTTTTATCCGTAACAGTAAGTACAATGTGACTTTTGAAATGAAAACAGCCGTCTCCCACCCACACGCAGATTGATTTCCAGACAAGTGGGAAACACAGCAGCTCGCTGTGTCCAATGTTTTCAGTCGGTGGTTTCAACACTGATCAAATGGCCACGCTCAAGCCTTTAATGATCTTGGAGGTTTCCTGCTGATGGGTCATCTACTTGGCTCCATATCACCTCCAAGTTGGGCCCTACTGCTGGTCAGGCGGTCCCACAATGGGGCCCTTTCCATCAGCTCTGTATTTACTCGTCCCTCTGGCTCACCCCTCGGCCTGCACGGGGTCTCTGTTCAGTCTGCCAGCCCTGCTGAGAGGGCTCTGTGGCCGAGAGAGCCATAATCCATCAGGCCTCTCAGTGTGTACGTGCTTTGCTCTTTTATGCTGTGGCTCTTTAGCTCTTGCTGAAGAGCCTCTGCTGAAGGAACTAAATGGAGCCAAGCGTCTTGTTCAAACAGACTGAAGGAGCATGTTCTCTGTGTCCGAGGTTAGTGTGTTAATACAAGCTTGTGTGCTGGCGTGGGCGTATGAACATGCTGCTTTTGTACATGTTTTATCACTTCAGGCCTTTTTCCAGCCAGACAAATGAACTTCTCCTTGACCCCGTACCCATACAAACATCTACTCATCCTATCCACAACATACCCCTGTCATGTTTTATTGGATCCCCTTTTATTTACCCCCATAAACTCACACTCGCCCACACACACATATGCTCACTTTTCTTTCATATGTTACAACACAGACATACATAAGCTTCATACGTGTCCATATTGCACATCTCTTGGTTATGTTCTTCCATCCCACCCACGGCGTCTGTCCTCCCTCCCAAGGTACAGTGATCGATGAGCTGAGCCCTGGTCTCTCTGCAGCAGGGACCGAGCCGAGGGGAAAAAAACCCTTAGCCCGTTCTCTGTCTGCCTCCTAAAAACAACTCTCATGGCCAACAAAAACACCGCGCAAGGCATTCAAATGGCAACCCGTACGGTTGTTGCTATTGTAGTGTGAAATGTTTCCCACGATTTAAGTCAGGAGAGGAGAATTCGATGGATGACACAACCCTGAAACTGAGAGACAGGGGTCAGATTGAGGTGATGTGCAGAAGATGTAATGATTTAATTTCTCTCATGACAGGTTTATCTTGTCGAGACGTGAAAAGTATAGCACGGTGAAAAAAAACTAAAAAAAAAAACCAGCACAACTTTTGCAACACTGCATATTTTGAGAAACCTGATACGACCACAGCAGCCAGATAACCTCATTTGTATTATTGTTCAGCAACATCAACATCCAGCAGGGTTTTGATCACAGAAGGGCCGGTAAACCTTGAGGGGGAATCACTGATATCTGACCATATTTAAGCTAAAAATGCATTGCTGGTTTGTTCTTGGTTTTTGCAAATTTTTTTGAGCCAGCCTTCATTTCAGTCCAGTCTGCTTTTAGACAGGGGAAACAGGAAAAGAGTCACAGTGCTGTGGTTCATTCTTCAGGCCATATTCACTTGACCACACAAAGAGACCATTTTTGAGGGAGACATTTTATGTGTTGTGTGGCAGGCAGCGCAGGCAGAAAAGATTTACTGTGTCTGTGTCTATTCAGGGGCGTTTTGGATGATGTTCATGCTCTTACTGGTAGAGGCCGGGGATTTATTACAGTTTGGAAATAATATCAGGTAGTTGTTTCTGACAACACTGACTGACAGTGCTGCACTGTAACAGTTAAACCCACAAAAAGTTATTAATATACAGTTATTTTACAGTTCTGAGGAGCGGTCCAATTTCTTCATATTCTATCAAATGATAAAGTTACATTATACACAGATGAACAAAAAGTTTTAATATCCGTCTTATAAATATTTTTACTTGTAGGCTACACTTATTTGGTGTGACATGATTATAGCCAGTTCTAAAGAGGCATGTTTTACAGATTGGGAATAGGCTTTAAAAAACTTGTGTTAGAAAAGACATTTTAAGCACATTGTGAGTAAAAGGAAAAATATTCAATTTGAATATAGAAATGAGATTTTAATGCCTATTGACAGTATATTATTTTGTAACCTGTTTTATACAAGCATTCAGCATTGTTATTATTACAAGCATTATTTATTAATAATAAATGTTAAGTAGTGTACATTTTACACAGATTTTTAATAGTAACCATTAATGTAGTTATAAAAAGATAACATTTCATTCAGTAAATCTATTCACCTGAATGATTGCCAAAATTGCTCAGACATTTTTAAACATAGCAAAAGTCATACATTTTTTCTATAAGTTATACGTTTTTGTTTTGTTTTATGTTTTTTTTTGCGAAATCAACTGAAAGTATTTGAGCTATTTTTCTTTCATCTTTTGAAATGAGATCATTTGTAGGATCATCATAAACGGTCAGTGCATTTATTTTTAGAATGTATTTTCAGTTATATAGACTTTAATTATTACCATAAATGTAAATGCAGCAAATGATGTAATGTTGCATAGCTAACTTTATCTCAAACTGAAACATTTTACTCCTTACAAAATGAATCGTTCACATCGAATACGTATGGTTGTCATTGATACATGCTTATTTGTAATTGTGTGTGTGTGTTTGTGTTTGGGTGTGTGTGTGTATGTGTGTATAGAGTTTGGTGGAAGAGGAGGAAGTTGTACCACTGAGGTAGCACTTGGAGTGACTAACAATGGCCCACACATATCCTGTGGCTGTCAAAATCTTGAAGACCCTACACAAACACTTTGATGGAAAAAGGGGGCATTGTGGGCTCTGACTCCAGTGTTCCAGGTTTTGTCTCAGTTTGGAGTTTTGGAGTTTTTGTAGACTTGAAAGCTGTTTTTTTTTCCTGCTGAAAGAGGGGTGGTATTTTTATTTTTTTTAGAGTCTTGTTTTTTGTTTTCCTTCTTGTAATGATTTGGAAATCTGAACTGTTTGTAGCATTTTTTTTGGGACACAAACAAGGATTTCTCATCACGGGATAAATGAATCGTAGCAGAATTTACTACAGCAATCCATTTTAATGCAGACCTCTTTAGAAGGCACTAAGTGGGGCAGGAGCCTTGCTTACCAAAAGTACACAAACACAAGCAAGATTTTTTTTTTCATTTGCTCGATCGCAGACCTTTCCGAGTCTCACCCCTTCCCTTTATGTGCTGTCTCAGCAGACTCCCTCCCTCCTGTCTGAAAGGGAGAGGCCTTCACAACCTGCAGAGCTCACATCAGCACACATCAGCAGAAAACTCAGCAGAAAATTAGTGCCGAGTGGCTCCACGTTGAGGCAAATGCACAAACACCTGTATCCCCCCACTCCTCTTCCCTCCATCTAGCCTCTCTTTCTCCAGCCGTCTCTCTTTCTCCCCGTCTGGATGTCTGCCCCCAGAAAGTAGCCCTCGAACACCTCATATACAACGCTTCCAAAATAGAAACCAATATCCCCTTTACTCCCTCGTCATTCCACAATGGCAGCCTTCTCTTAGAGAATACAATGTGCTGCCAGTGAGCGTTTGAGAAAACCCTTCAATAGCTGCATGCACGGCTTGGCTGATGCTATTTGCTTTGATTGGTTGCTGACAGGGCTGCTTTCTTTTTACATTCACGAGAACTTGCTGTCACTGAGTTCAACAATGTGAAGGGGACCACCCATGCAAAAATAGATGTCATGATTGAGCTTGCTGCAGCCGCTTTTGTGGTTGTCGGTTGTAGTTCGCGGCACATTATTGCTGACTAGGAAAGGTGGAACAGTGTGGGCTGTTCACCAGCAGAGGGCGACCAAAGCTCTGGAAAGAATCCCAGGACATTATTAGGCCAACATGACCCCCCTCCCATGTTCTCAGAGTGTCAAAAATAACATCTCCCATTACATTCATGGCTGAGGAGGAAATTTAAGTATGATGGTATGAAAACCTCCTGCCAGCCAGAGCTGAGTCAAACTGTAATGGTTGAATCTGCAAGAAGAAACTGTTCTTATCCTGTGCCCTTCATAACTGAGAGGTGAAACATCTTCCTAAGTTTTTATCAACAGTCACAGTGGAGGAGGACATTTTTTTCACAATGGTTTTGCGGTTTTTCATGGAGGAGTCCTATAAGAGGTCACCTCACACAATGCAACAGCATCCCTATATATTTTGAATGTCAAGGCCTGGCCACATGTAATCATACCTTCACCCTCCTGCCTGCTCCACAGCATAAAAAAAAATCCCACCACTAAGCCACCGTCAGCACCACTCCCCCACCCACTCCAGCACCTCTCCTCGTTGTTCCCATGGTGAGGGCCATCATCGGCCAATCCGAGGCAACCGCCAGGACCTTGGTGGTCTGGAGTGTCTCCGAGGTGGCACGGCCGCAGGGCTGCAGAGAGTAAACAGGACACAGGGGGATGGAGGGATGGAGGAAGAGGGATAGAGGGATGAGAATGTGGAGTCAGCAGCCTCTCCGCCCTGCCTGGGGAAGAGGAAAGCCTGTAAAGCCTGCAGATTCAGAGCTCACACAAACAGTGGACCGCCCTGAGACTCAGCTTAGTGGATAAGGCTTTGGCCAGACACAGTCAAATAACTGCTGAATTAATTTTCCTGAGAGCACAAACATGACTTTTTCCCAAGAAGCAAATTAAATAGATTTGATTATTTTATCTGAGAGAACTATTTTTGGTCTTTTTAATATCAGATATATCAGCAGTAGAAATAATTGTGTATTAGCCTCACCTAACAAACTTTCTCTTTATAGTACAATGGTGGAATGCAACTAAGTAAATTTACTCAAATACTATACAAAATTACAAAGTTGTAGTACTTGTCTTAAAGCTTTAAACTTTGACTCACCTCACTTCTCACTTGAGAGGAAACTATTGTATTTTTGACTTTACTATAATTTTTTGAAACTTATGATTACTTTTAGGATGAAGATTTTACTTACAAAAACATTACAAAACATATAATCTTGCGAGCTTTAGTACATTGTTTTACACAATAAAAATCAAAACTAAGTCAGTTTTTGTCAACATAGCCCCATTTCATTAAATTCATTATTTTGACACAGCATTCGTGTATTTTTGATATTACTATTGAGTTATTTAGTAAAAGTAGACCATAAATTTTACTTGATAATATTTTGTCCCCCATCTGATATAAATTTTGCGTATTGCATAAATTATTATATCCTTGACCAAAATATTCATACTTTCTGTCATTGTGTCAGAGAAAACATATTTCCCTATTTCTTGCTGGAGATCCTCTGAAACCCCACAGACCTCTAGTCAACAACTAAATTACACAACTTAAAATCTGTCTGTACACTGATTTAATTTACAACAGTACTTTTCAAACTGTCAAAGCTTGTGGCTGATTTTTAAAATGTATCTTTTGCAGTGTAAGAGAAAAATCCCATGTAAAAATATATACACATTTTTTTTAACATTTTTCATTTAAAATTTGGGATTCTGTAAAAGTAACCACATCTTAACTTTTTTTAAAAAAAACAAACAATCATATAAAAATGACAGTAACAATGAGTCAAAACAATAACAAGATGGCAGGTAAAGTTAAGTTGTTGTTGGATCAATGCAATATGTTACCTAATATGTCAGTTTTTCAAAATTAATATATTTAAATATGAAATAACAGTAAAATTCTGTTTACTATAAATGCAATAGCAATAATATAATAACATTCGATATATGAATTTAGGGACCAGATTAACTTTTGATATATTAAGTAATTTTAACTTTTACTTCCAATATATTTTTACAGGATCTGAACTCTTCCTCCATCTCTGACTGGTTAACTTTAAGATGCTATAAGCTGCAATTTAAAGTTAATACATAAAAGGGTGAGCTATCAAATAATTGGCAGTGGAAAAAAAAGACATCAAAACGTCTGCCAAATGGAGGTTTTAAGATAATTCATAAAGAAGTGTGGAATTCACTGGTGCCCAAGTCTTAAGGGGCCGTGAAATGAGTAGCCAATATCCACATGTTATACACACCGCCTGTTTCCAATAATATTACCCTTGCGGGGTGATGACAGGTTGAAAAGTGATTTACCTGAGCGGGCTTTTATTACAAATCTTTCTCGCACCATTCCCTCTGCTACTTAAGGAATCAGGCTGATCGTAGTTGAACTGAAAACCAGCGCTAAATACCATAGATGGCTTCCAACTGTTTTTGACTCTCATGATAAAGATAGATGAGGTGGAATTGCACAGAGGATTTGCAACTGGCACTGTCATGTGAAAATGATTTACTTTGTTTGCAGGAAAAGATGAAGGTAAAAGTTTTATTCTTGCAAAAATACTCCTTTAATAAAGGTAATCCAGATACAGTGTGAAATGTATAAAACTAATAAAATCAACAGTGAAAGTAAAAAAAAAAGACAAAAAAATCTATATTTGGCATTGCAGCTTCAGCCATGACAGCAAACTGTCAGCTCAATTGAATTGTCCTTTAAGAAACAATTTTTTGTTCCACCAGTGGCTTTTTCATTATTTTCTTTTAGAATCCACATCCAAAGCAGTGTACTTAGTCCATGTTTTCATAGATTCAAAACCAGTCATCTGGGTTTTGTCTCTCTATTTAATGTGCCAAAGGGGGAAAGCAGAGATTGAGGCTGTTCTACCAGGAAATATAGGTATCTAATAGATCTACTCCCCACTCGTATTTTGACAGCAATGGCAGGTCTGGTGAACTAATGGCATACTTCTCTTTTTGCCAGAGGGGAGAAACACACAGCCACAGGGGAAGCCACAATCCTAATAGGCAGCTGGAAAAAGAGAGGCAGACATAAACTACTGCACTGGCTGCCCAGAGAAGAAGAAGACGACTCTCTCCACGTAACAAATAACGTCTACTGAATTAGGACGGACTTTTATATGATTCATTTTATGTGAGAGGTTAAAACGGGGCAAAATATCCACAGATAATCTGAATTCGATCGTATTTCACCGGGACATGTGCTTCCCCTTTCCTGGATTACTGAGGCATGTAATAAAACACACACTGTTTGACTTGCTTCCTCTGAACCCTAGAGCCCCGAGAAATGGTGTTTAAGGTGATGTGAATGCTTATGAATTTCATATTTAAGGAAGGGAGGGAAAAGCCAAAGCAGGCAAGGTGAAATTACAAAAAGACCGGAGGACTAAAGAACTGTTCTCACTCGAACTGCATTATTAACAAAGTTAAGAATTTATATTTGCATTTAAGTGTCACATAACTTAAAGACAGCTATTGTTCCTGCAGTAAGGGGTACATTTTTTCACAATTAAGATTAACTTCATTCTGGAACAATATCATGGGGTTATAAGGACATCTGACAGAAAGTCAAAGCGAGAAAATAAAGACTGCAAAACTCAAAAAACTTTCTGCAGTGCTCATGGATTGCATTATACTTATTAAATCAATAAAATAAAATATCAAGTCAGATAGTCTCCAGGGATTCTTATCTGTAAATTAAATCATTTTACTTTTTTCGGGTTACAAAAAACACCTTATCAAGGGGACTTTAATGGAAGTATGCATCCTAAAAAAACAGCAATTGCACAAGTAATGTGATGAAACAAACTCTTTGCACCAAGCCAGAAGGGTGAAGGCATTAGTGAGGTTGCTGTTAGGTGACTCTGAGGCTTGAAATAAATCAATAGCAGACAAAAATGGACATAATTACAGCCTCTTAGCTGGCCTTTTTTTTTCCCAAAACACAAATATGTCACCCCTGAGATCTTGATTGTGATAATTATTTCACATTTAATTGCTGTGATATGAACATGCGGAATTCAGGCTTCTTGCATGCCAAGGTAGTTTCTGATAATTAATAGTCTCTGCAGTGTTTAGGCAGGCAAGGGAGGGACGAAAAAAGAAAGACAAAACAGCTGCGTTTCATAAGAGAAAGAGCAAAATTTAAAGCACGCTTGATTTGTGAGCCCATGAATTACTTCTCTCTGGTGTTTGTGTGTGTGTATGTATGTGTGTGTGTGGCCTTCATGCTCGCCTCTCGTGTGCTGGAGCGCAGAGCATGAAATGGCTCTAAATTGGCTGTGTTTGCCCTCAGAGAAGCGCTCTTTTGAGATCATATCCTAATCCCTCAGAGAGGCAGTCCACTGGGTCGCTGCTTATTCAATTAGTCCGAAGCCATGGCTCCAAACATGGCAGGGCAAGAAAGAGTGTGAGAAAGTGTGGAGATAGAGGATGGTGGTCCGTGTGTGTGTGAGTGTGTTTTTTCAAGACGATGGTGTGTTGCTGCATCTTATTTGAAATGTTTGGACATCTATCCTGTAGTTTTAGAAATGCAGGGATGACAACAAAGGAATCATTTGTCACAAGTACATGAAAGACTGGAAAAAAAATAAACTGTCATTTAAAGTGTAGATGAGTTCTCCTGCCAGAGGGTGGCGCCTGCATGACATCTCATAAGTGAGTGTTAATAACTCTGGAAGTTTGATGAGATGGGTCATCACTCTGTCTGAAGAACAAACCTCACACCCTCAGGCAGCTGTCCAGTTACCTGAAGCACCTTTCAGCAGCTTTGGACTCATTTTCCTGCAGAGTTACCTAGTTCTTCCTGGTCTGTTCAACAAAAATGCATAAAAAAACCTGCACTATTAGTCAAGAATTTTCTTGCATTCATAAATTTGCAAAAGCGAGCAGTGACATAAGCAGCAAAACATAGCAGGGATGAGGCTGAGAGTTTTTTTCTCTTCTGTAGCTTAGTTTTATTGAATTAGAAAATAAAATCTAATTAAATACAAAACAAGGAGTTTATATTTTTTAATAATAGGAAATAATATGTGAGTAACACCAGCAAAAGCTGAATTTTCATGCATAACCTTTGTGTTACGCATGAAAATTCAGTAAAGATGAGGAAAAACTGAAGAAAAGTTAGAAAAAACTGACAACTGTTGTTTCAATGTAATTTTGATGCTGTCACATGATTTGAATAAACACATGTGAATGGAGCTACCTTTAGCTTTAACACCAGCACTAAATGAGGAAGGCTGATTATTCAAGGTGACCAGAGCTGCTCTGAAACATACCAGAGCATTGCTGTTTCAGGGCCCTGGTGAGCTCTTGTCAGGGAGCAACCATTGTTCAAACTGAAATTAAGAGGCAGACTGCTGGCTGCCATGATGACCAAGAGGAAATTCATTTTATGCACAATTTGAGTCATACTTGTGTAATTTTGACCATGATTTAAAATAGTAAAAATAACATTTTATGTCATTGCACTGGCTCTCATCACATGAATCACCAAAAAAGGTTTTAAACAACTATAAAAAACACTTCTTTGAAAGTAAAACTGATGGTGAACCTGAGCTCTTAAGTTTAATGAATTACTAAATGTGTAACCAAAGCTGCTTTAAACAATGTGTGCATGCCATGTCACTCACTTATTTGTTACAATTTATGCATGTTTGGAGCTTTTATTGCTGTGGAACACTTGCTTATGTTGAAATTAATTTTTACTGTAAAACAAGTGGTGTAAATAGCTGGAATCTCTTCATTTAATAACTGATTGTCCCTTAAATGATCAATTACTCTATACTTACACTAGACTTATAAGAATGTATAAAACCCATTAACTAACTGAGGATACTGGGTGGTGACTTGACTACTGAAATGAAGCCAAGTCACAGCTGAAACAGAAGCCAAGAACAGTTGAAACAGCTGGTTGAAACAGTTGAGAAAACAAACACTGGTGAGTCCTAATTCAATGTGCATCATCAAAAATCTGTAAAGACAAGACATCTCAAGAGGAAAATGGACCACAAGTATTAACAAAGATATGAGAAAGAAAGTCCAATATTAGTTTACTTGTTACTATTTTCATAAAGGGGGGAAACTTAAAGAAAAGCCTCTCATCCTGGCTAAAAAATGTGAATAAAATCCCTAAAATACATTAAATTTTCCCATAAACGTCTCTTATTTCTCAGATCTGGATTTGATTTTCACAGTACTGCCTCCTCCTTTGTCCTTAGGGAAAAAAGATGAATATTTCTCTGTTACGGTGATCTGATAGACAGTGACACATAGACTAAACAAGGTACAGGTGATGACAGGAGCCGTGGAATACAAGCATAGAGAGTTCGCCCTGCCAACACTGCTTGTCACTCCGGAGGTTTACTGGCTGTGACTTTAGGTGCCACGTGTACAAGCCATCCAACTTGAGCCTTGTCCTGACCACTGTCATGCTTGTAACTTTCTCAACTTGCACCGAATCATGTAAACCTTCAACCTGTACACATTTTAATGCAGCAGCGCCACATTTAATTAGAATTTTTGAACTCTGAAGTTGCATTGTGTAAAAACTGATGGGGGCAGAATATCACCAAAGTAACGCCCTAACTGCTGCTTAGTGTTTGTGAACACACCACAGGCATGAAACCAGGAAATGCGTTTCATAATGGGCTAACAAGGCAATTTAACTCACATCAGGACGAGCCAGAGTTGGCTAGTTAGCATGCTAACTTCAGTAAATATCTATGAAAAACAGTATATAGCCATCTGTATGATGGTAGTCGTTACTGTTGGCTAATTTTCTTGAACATATTAATCATTTTTCTGGCAATATGTTACATATTGCTCCAATAAAGTGTCTGTAATCTATATTTTATATTGACAACAGATCACAGTTAAGGCTTTTTCTTTCTTATCTGCTATTATAAACTCAAACCAGCTACTTCTTTCTATCAAGTTCATCTCATGTCTACTAACTTTATGGGAATAAAGTTACTAAAGCTCCGTTTTGTTTAGTTAAAAATCAGTTGGACAGCCCTATCTACCAGAAATAACATGCAAAAATACTTTGCAAATGCAAAGATGTTTCGTAAGATATGTAATGCTGCCCATAATTCGTTTTCTAATCAATATAATGCGCAAACAATGTCATAGATACTTAATGTATCTGCAATATGATCCCTGATAAAATATATGATAGTTCATTTTTGGGTTATGCAACAAAATGTAATTGGTTACACAAATTTTTGGTATATTAAATGTAATGTCTGGGAGTTAGGCTTCAGCCAAGACAAGGCATTTCAGGAGACAGTTTGACTGTGAAAGAGTGAGAGGCGGCCTCAAACAATGCCTTTTAACTCTTTATGCGCAGACCCTTTTACTCTCAAAAGATACAATTTGGTCAGTACAGCTTTCAAAAGTCAATTCTCCTTCTCAGTTCTTTTGTCTGACATATAGACAACCATACTTTTCCAAATATGTTCTATTTTTAATCACTTCACGTGTCTTGAAAAGCAAGCACAGGATAACTCAAATCTTTATGTTGCATTAACCCAATGTGAGGCTGAAGCTCAGTACTTTCTTTGGCAAATGATTGCAGTGTTGGGCACTTTTTTTTTAAACCCAGCTGAATAAAAGATGAAACCTCATTCAGATGAGGTACAAATGAGTGTGGTACAACAGAGCCAACTAAGAGTTCTCCGTGCTGTGGTGGGGGCCGACCTGCAGCCAACCAGTCTGTCAGCAAGCCAGCCTCTGTCAGACCAGGCAGTCCAGAGTGCATAGCTTACCGGAAACCAGGGCAGTTTGATTGAGTTCCTGTTATTGACTGCTTTTTCTGTGGAGAGCAGGTTTCTGCCAGGTTAATTTTTTCCTCTGCCAGCTGTCAGAACACAGACTGTACAGAACTGCACACCCAAGCACTCAAGGCCCCACCAACGCTTTTAACTCCAAATAGTCATTTGTCATGCAAGCATGCAATATTTGATAAGCAATTTAAAATCTGAATGCTACCTTTTCCCCATAAACAGTACCATTGTGTTAAAGGATATTAGTCTGTATGTCCTACTGTGGCCTCTCTGCAGCAGGAAACCCGCTGCATCCCTCAGACAGTAAATCAGCCTAGGGATCGGGATGCTCCTGTTCAGAACAGGGCTAACTATATAAGATGGAGTTGTGGAGGTTAGGCGGTGAGAGGTAATGCATTGTTTGGCCCTTATCCCAGCCCGTAGTGAGAGCAGTTCTGGCTGGAAAGCCTGAAAGATGTGTTTGTTGTACAATAAGTTGTAGCACCACTGCCATCTGGGTAAAGACCTTCGGTCAGCGCTATGTAGACGTGTGTGTGGTTCTCTGTGCCAGAAATAATAATAATAAAACAAAGAGGCCCATTCATTCCTCCTCCCCCAAGATGAATTTACCGCAGTAATGATATTAGAGGTTCAGAGAGGATTAGCAAAGTAGCAGACTTTTTTTTTTCTTATAATGTCACTGCTGAGGGCATCCAACATCCTTAAATCCATCTGAAAAGGGACCCAGTGGTTAGAAATTACACATGCATCATGTCTTAAACAGCTGCTCGAGCAGAGCTGTGTGTACAGAAAGTCAGTCTTCCTGTTGTGTGACGTTTGTGTCACCTTTGAAAATGAAAGAAATACCTTATCGTCTTAGTAAATCTGTGTGTAAAAATGGAAAAAAATAGTAATCCACTCCAAGGCTAAGTGAGGTTTTCAGGTTGGTAAAAAGTGCAAACCCATTTTAAAATCTTAGCAATTACTTTCAGGCATGAAAATCACTCACTTTTCGGCGAAATTCGCCGTTTTGAAACCAAAATAGGTGACCTACGTAAATTGTGTAGATCAGATGAGAAAATATGTTTGGGGGTGGGGGGTGGGTGATATGGATGGGACATGGAGGTATACCAGACGTTATTAGTGAACTGCAAACATGTGCGCACGCCTGAAGGGAGCCTTCGGGAAGGGAGAATTCGATAAAAACATTCACTTTACAAGCGCGAGAGCATGGAAATATTAGTGTGAAGGGCCTCGCATCACCAGTTTTTTCTCTGGGAAGGTAGGGGAATACTGCTACCTGATTGGTTTGTGAAGGGGAATACTGCTACCTGATTGGTTTGTGAAGTGTACAAGCAGTTCG
>JAQMCX010000009.1:3760103-3813826 GCA_029814765.1 Acanthurus leucopareius | reverse complement strand
CAGTTTTGAAATAGGCCATTCATTGAAGGTGCGCCTTATAATCCGATGCGCCTTATAGTGCGGAAAATACGGTAATTAAAATCCCTTATGGATACTTTCGTGTGTGTTAATTTTAAATTAAACAAACACAAATTTAAAATTAAACACAACTACACCTCCAAGCAATTATAACTAATTACCAACCTTGACAATTTTTGTAATCAGCATTATATTTAAAATCCAAACATGTTTTCTATCACTATACATTTAGAGTTCTCATCGTATATAATCAGGTTACTGTAATTCTTTTCCACTCTGTAGAACTTTGCTGCTGATAAAGGACCTTTTGACACCTGTGCACCATAACTGAGGTCTGTGGCTGGGAAACAATCCAGTCAAGTGCAGTCAAGTGGCACAGGTGTCACTTTGGTACCTTGTAATAAATAACCCGGCAAGGACTCATAGATACAGTCTCCAGGATATTGCTTTGAAACAGTGTGTTATTCAAGGGGCTAAGGTCAGCAGAGAACAGCACATATCGTCTCCACCATATTTTTATAGGAGCAAAAAACTTGCAAATCAAAGTGTGGGTGTTTTGTACTCTCAAGTACATTAAACTTGAATTGACGTCATTTAATTTCCCCTGAATACTTTGCATCTTCAGATAAAAACACTATAGTCAGGGCAAATTAAACTTGGACCTCCTATGTACCCAGACCGTGTCCAGCACACCTCCTCCACACCTCCTCCTGGTCTCTTTATCAGTCGGCAAACAAGTGAAAACGAGCGTCTGCCCCTCGTTCTATGGAATTCCAGCCATTCCCCCTGCGTCCCATTTTCCTGCCTGCTAATGTAATCGAAGGGAAACAGAGTCAGCTTCCCAACGCCACAACCCCCAGATAAGACCCATTTATCACATGTCGTTCCTCTGCGGCTCGCTTCGCTCAGGCCTGACCAGATTGAGGCCCAGACCCTGTCAAATCACAGAACCTGTCTCCGGAGAAGTACGCTGTACTGGTGTTTGGCTGAGGTCTGACTTTTGGCTCATTTGAAATGGAAGGAATGATAGCAAGATGCATCTCAATCAGGACCTGAGTTTTTATTTTGAGACGTTAAAGTAAAATTCAGATGGCACTTTTGATGTTTTGGGGTCATTTTCTATTTGTATAATTTAGTCATACACAGGAAATTAATACAGAAAGAGCACTGAGGTGGCAAGGTTGGCATTTTGGCTCATATGAACCTGAAGGAAAGAATGAAAACATTTGAGCACCATAGTTTTAGAAAATGTTGGTCTAGCATTTACAGCTTTGACACATTGGACAGTTCAATCTTTTTACCTCAGACTTAAAATGACTCATGTATGGATATGTAAGTGACGGGTTGCTTAGCATTCAGACATTAAGTAAGTGCTTCTCTGAAAGGACCAGTGTCTCACCTTAAATCTCATCAGAGGTGCGTGTTGATTACCACTGATGGGATTTTCCTGTGAATTTGTCACATTTGTCAGGGGAAAACATGATGAAATCTATTTCAAGATCAGTCCGTCCTCTCCTCTTGCTGGTGCCGTGGCAAAGCGCCTGCAGTCTCCCGCTCTGCAGGCACGCGCATGCAAAGCCCATATGCATGTAAACAATCCCACATTGCATGGCAAGGTCAAAAACAGGAGGTTTAAGTCAGTCGTCTGTGCCTGCTTTTTACCACGCTTGATTGAATCAAACAAGGTTCAGTGTCGTTAAATGTTGAGGCAAGCCCTAATCCTCTCACCTCTTTGGTTCCAAAACAGGAGAGCTTTAGTCTGCATGCTGTCTGTAAAGACTGCATTAGGGCCGGTCTTGGCTGAAAAGAACGCTTGTATTTGAGGAGGTAGACCAGGGTCTTTTTCCTCAATGCATGGAAATTCTTAAAACACTGGCATGGCTTCAGGAAAACATTACCTGTGGCAGTGTTTGTGGTGAAGAGGGCACTGTGTGCCAGCCTTCAGTGGCCACTGGGCCTGCAGGGAAGCCTGACAGAGTTACCTACTTAGGCTTTCCATGTGCGCCCACACCAAGCGTACTACTTGGCCAGCAAGAGATTCAAATTGCCTGTGGCGGTTCAGCTGGAAATAGAACCTTTAGTACTGCAGTCTTCTGAGATGCCTGTCATGTCTACAAAGACCAGAACTCAACCCCTGGATGGAATAATAACCACACAAGTGACACTAAACATGTCAATCATCAGAGTCTCAGCAGGATTTTTGGCATCGTGTGTTCCAGACAGAATAAAGCCTCAACTACAGTCATAAGGCTCAGTTAAAGTCTACTTGTGAGTACAGTTAAATAAGCTGCAAAAACTACAGTTTATTACATTTTACTTTTATTTTCTGTCATTGCTACCAGTTTTATTGGTAATTACCAAGTAAGATTTTACTTAGAACAGTATTTGTTAAAAGCTAGGATGTGAATAACAGAGACAACTCTGAAAACTGATTTAACACAAGGGGTCAAATAAACGACTTGCAAACAAGCCAAAAGTTAACTTAAGCCTGACTATCTAAACTGGTTTGCTTGAAGGGAAACAGGGTGACATTTGCATTGGCCACTTTAACAGACTGTCTCTTCTCAGTTGTTACATTTGTCAATCCCAAACTTTGCATGGCTGTTTTGACAAAGCTGTTCCCCGTCACTCTTGCTCTGCAGCTTTGTGCTTTTCAATGCAAAACAGTACGAGTGAGAGCTGCTGCATTGTTGTTTCTAGATTTGTCACATTTTTCCATCCCAGAACAGATATTGTCTGCTAATATTACTGAAATGCTGCTTGGTACCACAACGAGTGGCTAAATAGTCTTTTTAAGGGGAGATATTTAGGATGGTTTTTCTAATCTTGTGGACATGGTCCATGCCATCTAAGCATTGTACTAAAACAGCGATTATTTATTTGTCTTTTTTCTACAGTTGTCTTGCTGCAGCTGTGATGAAGCCCAACAGGCTGCTCTGATGTTAAAGGCCACAGATCCACCTTCTCCTAA
Source organism: Acanthurus leucopareius (assembly GCA_029814765.1). Taxonomy (NCBI): domain Eukaryota; kingdom Metazoa; phylum Chordata; class Actinopteri; order Acanthuriformes; family Acanthuridae; genus Acanthurus; species Acanthurus leucopareius. Next base: position 3,810,837 of record JAQMCX010000009.1, on the reverse strand, counting down.
CATAGCTGTGTGGGTCATCTTTAAGACAGCAGAAGGGTGGAGGCGACAGAGGACTATCAGTCTGATGACTTACACAGGGATTTGGCTCTGCAGCCCAGGGAGTGTCCATATTCAATCACTACTTACCACCTGACCCCGCCCCCCTCCCCCTCCACCGTCCACTGTGAGACTGTCCGGCCCTGGCAGCAGAATGCAGGATATTCTCAGCAGGAGATTTGCTGTTCTATTTAGAGATTTGTGTTTCTGCAGTATTTTACATCCCAGTTACACACATCACAGATGACTGGGTTTATGATGAACTGATCAAGGCTATACAAGAATAAAAAGATTTTCTTTTTTAATATGCATTCGCTGGATCATGTGGCAAAATACAAAAGGAAAAAAAGAGGGTGTCAGAATGACATGCTGCAGTAGCCTGATGAGGCTTGGCCTGTAGTATCCGGGTGGAGAACGGTGGCAAGTTGTGGATGGAAAGGCCTGTGTTCAATCTTCTAGACAGAGAGAGAGAGAGAGAGAGAGAGAGAGAGAGAGAGAGAGAGAGAGAGAGAAAGAGAAAGAGAGAAAGAGAGAGAGCAGTGGAGAGAAAGGAGGGAGTTAAGAAGTTAGAGCAAGAGAGGCCAAAGAGGTGAGGGAGCGCAGCTGACAGGAGCTTCCTCTGGGTCCGGTGCCTGTTTTCCAAAGGAAGTGCAGGAGGCCTAATCTGTTGCCCCCAGAGGAGGGGGACCTGGTGGCCCCCGCTTATTGTCCATTTTATCATCTCTTGCTTTTGATGGGCCTTTCTCTATACAGACAGGGATTTATCATGAAAAAGAGCCACAGGAGACAGCTGGGGCTGCTTACAAGGAGGCTTGCACGTGTCACCGGAGAGGATTTCTCTAAATATCTGAGGGTGTAATTGTTCGTAAAAAAAAAAAAAAGACAGAAAAATATTCAGGCTGCAAATATGCATGCATGCACACACATGCTTAAGTACAAATCAAATGTATTTTTACTTCACACAACAGATTTGTTTCAAGATTAGTGACGTAATCTTCCCAAGAAACTACGACCACACACTCTTTTCCCATCATGTGTGGCATGTGAGAGGAAAAGTCAATCAGGGAAAACACTGTGGCTTCAGGGTCAGGAAGTTGATGCAACCACGAGACCCACAGTTTGTGTGGCTGTCACTTCATAATGAACAAATGAGGAAGTCACATACACAGCATGCACAAACACACACACACACACACACACATCAATTTCTCCGCCAGATTCACATTATCAAATACAGGATAAACACAGAAAGGTAAACATGGTGAATCCTTCCACTCATTCCTCCAGCCTCCTCCTTCTGTTTTCTTTTACGCTCTTGGCTTCCTGTATATGAGGCATTTGTTTATATAAGAGAGATATTAACTAGGTGGACTGTTTAGTCCACTTTGACCACAACTAATACGTGCACTATGAGGCATTGCATCAGATTCCCTACATCCTTCCACTCCTCCTACTCCTCATGCTATTTTGGAGCTGTTAGTTGCCCTCCCCCCTTTGTTCCCACTGATTAGGGGGTCTGCTGCAGGGAGTGGGCCCTGCAACAGGGATGTCCGACGACCGGGACCTTTCCTCTGATGGTTGCCAAGACACTCAGGTGTTTGCATCCATACACACATACGCATATAGACATTTCCTCCTCCTTGCATCCCCCACCTGCAACTGTAGTTGTCGTTTTCTGCTGCAGCTATTATTGTCATCATCATCGCCATCATGACTATTATGACTAATATTAAACTAACCACCATCTGTTGGTTGCTGTCACCACTACAGCAGCTCTGACTTGGCTGGAAGTCTGCTCCATTTGTTTTCAAGCTCTTACCAAAGAAATGATGGGTGATTTTTTTAAGAAAGGAAAAGGAAACTGTTCCCTCTATTACTCAACTGCGGGTAAAAACAGTGGAAGCAGAAGTTGTGTGGATGGATTTTAGTAAACTGTGGTATAAGAGTGTGCTATATTGTTTATTGTTGCTGACTGTTGCCATGTCCACTCATACATGTATTTTTTTATGCCTTTCAGTCTTCGTTCACACACAAATGCAGTTTAAGTTCACTGAAAATGGATCTTTTGGAAAACTGGGCAAGATTAAGATATTCAGAAACTCTATTTGAAGTGTTGACTTAAAGAAAGAGAAAACTTAGTCTATGGCTTAGCATCTCCTTTGTTTACATTAGGCCATGCATGCTGGTGCTAACTTTGCTAGCAAGACATTAGATATGTTTACATACATAAATGTACAGCTAATCTTATTAATCTTAGGTATTGATAATAGCCACATTAAAAAAAATAAATATTCATATCAAGTTAATAATACAAAAATGGTAATATTGTATAGATGATGCAACGCCTTCTAAATCATTCTGCCTGCTCTTGCTTGATCATATGTGGTGGTAATGCAGCATAACGCTGGTTGCAACCTGCCAGTATTGGAGTTAGGGCCACGTTCATTCCAAATGAAACTGCTCAGTGAAAAAGTTCAGCCTTCATGTGATACAAGTACCTTTTGGGCCCCTGAGGTCTGATAACTTTGGTTTCCTCTATCTTAAATGAGGATTAAAATGATTTGATGGTGCAGCTCTTCTAGACTTTTCAATATCGAACCAAATGAATGTCATTATGGTGGTAAAATGAGTCATTTCATGGGGTATAAGATGCTAAATAAATATATCCACTGTTTTACAGCTGCTTCTTTTACAACCTAAGCTCATGGAAAAAGGCTCCAGAGCATCAACTGACATATCATTACACCATTCAGCTATAACTATATAAAAATTGCTTCAAAGACTGATGCCCAAAAGCCTGAAACGTTTAGTTGCAGTTAGACTTATGACTGACCAACATGGCTTTAGGGTCAGGGTTAAATCACAGCCTGTTGGTTTGGGATGCTCATGACAAAACTTAAGTTATGTTTTTTATGTTTTCATTAAGACAAATGAGGCCTGACCTGATTTAAACTGTCTGCCATTGCAAAGCGCAGGTCATATGCAGTGCAATGCTTACATTTCTGTGGGCACTGTGGATGTGTAATCATCGTTACCAACTCATTGGGGGTTTGGCCCACCCAGCTTTACCAGGTCTGCCAGTTGACCCAACCAGGACCCACCTGGGACAGCCTGAGCAGTCATACATCACCCTGTTTAGCTATCCCACACTTGTCTTGTCTGTACCTCCCACAGCGACATTGAGGGCTGGACTTTTGCTGTCACTACCCGATTGTTAACCCTAAACAAATGAGGACTTTTTGTTGTAGTTAGGATGAAATACTGCCGGTCACTTTGCAACTGTAGTCCATCTTACTGCTCGGCTGTGTTGTCAAATTAAAAACAACGATGGTATAACAAAAACACAAAGCAAGTAAACAGAGCAAATGTTTACAGTGAGGAAAAAAGTAAAGTTTAAGTGAAGGATTATTTACTTTACTTATAGTAGATACAGTAGGATAGCAGTGAGGTGGGCAGATTTTTGAAGATAAAACCAGGACATTTCCAGTTAGACGGTCAATATGTCATTAAAATATCCAGTGTAATTATCTCTGAAATAAAAAAGAAGTAAAAGTATGGTTTCATTTGTGTTAACTGTACACATTAACTGTTGTACTGTTGTATTGTAATAAACCAATACATAACAAAGTCTGGTAAATTATAGTGGATTAATATAAAAAATCTGAAACTAAAGACTAATTGTTTAGCTCGTCATATTCATTAGTGTTCTTTTTTAAAGCAAAAACAGAGAAGTAAAAGTAGATTATAAGGAGTGAATTGAACTGTCTGTTTATCTGCTCTTATTCAAGCTGAGTTAGCATGTAATGCTGTTACCTGCAGTAGTAACCGAGTATTAGCTCCAAAAGCAAGAAGCATGTCTTTATCTGACAATATTTTTTGTGGGGTCACAGGTTAGAAATAAAAGTAAAAGTAAAGACAAACAATCTTTGCATTATTATAGTAAATGTAGCCATAGAGTGAATGTATTAGACTCTTCAACGGGTTGATTTGTTTTGTCTCAAAAAGAGAGGCCTACTTTCATTTAGTTATATGTAAAAATGATTTACTATATCAAATAATTGACAGTGCTGAGCGGTTAATCATTCACATTTATCACTGTAAACTCACTATGAGTGAAAAGGAAAAAGCTTGTCAGGTGGAGCAGCAATAAAAGGGTGTGGGTCTTTACAAGCTACATATTTATTTCTAACCTGAGAGCACCACACAATCTCCTCCACAGGCACTTTAACTGTCTCCCTCTTTCTCTCCCCTTCTATCTCTGTCTCTCATGCGCACACATTCCTGCATTTAATGTCAGGCCTTTTCTCGCTCTCTGAAGCTATGCATCAGGCAGAATAGAGAGCTGACCTCAGCCCTTTTCAAAAGGAGCCTCTAATCCAGCCTTCTTAACTCGATTACTGAGTGTCAGAGGGATCAGAGAGTCTCTCTCACCTGTCATCTATCACAATGACGAGACACAACTCTGAGCCGTGGATTCCTGCCAGCCACCAGAAGGAGACACCAGAGGAGAGAGAGACATTTAAGGGAGCATTTAGTAGTGTTTCAATCCTTTCTACATGAGTGAGCATTTACAAATGTTTAACCTGTGCAGCTTTTGTCTGCTGTATCAGTCTGTTTACTTCTGTTTTATTCATCCAGTCATTTCATATAACCACAACACTTCAAATAACATTAAAACAGTGCACAAATTTGAGTAGTGAGTAATCACTGGGATATGAATAATTCAGAACTTGATTTGTTATGTCTGGATATCTCTTAAATGAACACATTTTATAAATAGCTGAAGATAAATATAGTTTATAATGGCAATCTTGTGTAACTGAAGAGCAGACTTTAAAATACTTTTTTAATAAAGCGTTTTGCTATAAATAGACCATAAAAAATCAGTCCAGTAACTTAACAAGCCATTCCTGAACTTCTTTATTTATTATGCAGAGGTTAATTTGCAGTGCTAGTACTGATTCTGTGTTACATCCTAATCAGTTTCAGGAAATGCAATCTTACTAGACCATGACTTATTTGTAGACATCAACTCTGAGCAACCAACCATCACATATCACAATTACAGCTAAACAAAATATTATGTACCATTACTGTGAAATGTTATCAGTTAATATTAGACTAGCAAGGCATTTTTTGACTAAATGACTTTATTTTTCCCTGGAGAAAAAATGTGAAATATGTCACTAAAGGGTTTCCTTTTTCTTTCTTTTTGTCTTTTCCTTTTGAAATTCAATGATAGGATTATATTTTATTAAATGTCTTTTTAAAATAAGTTTTTTTAAAGTGTCTTGTGCCCCTGCGGAGTGGGAAGTCTCATGCTTCCCTTATGGATGACTGTCTTTCCTTTTGGACTTGTAGAAGAGGAACAAGTGACCACCACTGGAGGCAGCGATGTCAATATTTCAAGCTAGCTGAGTCTCTTTCTTCCTTTCACTGCCTGGCATGTTGTGTGAAGGCAGGAAGGAGAGGGATTCACCGGTGGCTCATTAAAAGCCATTAGGGAGCAGCACACAGACAGGATGCGGGCAGTGAATAGAGGAAAGCAGGGCAGGGCTGAGGACACTGTTACTCTCTCCGCCGCCCACCCCTCCGCTGCCTCCTCACACACACACTCACACGCTGTTATCTCCTCCACACAGCACTTCCTATGGCCCCACACATATTCCGACAAGCCACTGCTCTTAGCTCTGCCAACTCATGTCTCACACCCCTCTGACCCGAGTCTGTGACGAACAGGCCCGGCGATAACTCGTTCCTCACTCCGCTGCTTTCACTATCTCTTTGTCTGACACCTTATCTCTCACTCGCTCCCTTTGTTTGTACATCTCTTTGCCCTTTCTCACCTCGGCCTCTGCGTCTCTTTTGATAGTTGCCATCCTTTTGGCACAATGCGTACAGTGATGGAGCGGAAAAGCCTCTATAAAAGCAGAGCAGGCTGCAGTGCACAGCCCCGGCGTACTGTCTGGGGCCTGTGGGTCACAGAGTTATAAAAAAAAGGAGGTCTGTCAGGTTGGGATCGTGGCCCTGTGGCGTCAAACAGAAGCTCCACCTGAATGTGACCTCAGGCCTGGGAGGGTAGAGACAGGAATTATCAGTGGCTCTGGATGGGAGCGATGAATAAATCAGGGGGGTTGTCCTCTGGATAAATCTGTGATATGTGTGATGCTTTAGTGCTTTTCCTGCAGAGCTTGCCTTTTAAAGACTGCTCTAGAAACAATTCACACTACATCACAATCTGAACTTTTTATCACTGAGGGCCAGATAACTTTTTTTTAATCCTATCACATTCTCACTACACAGTCTGTGATCTCACTGGAGTGTTTGAAAAACAATGGCAATGTCAGAAAATTAAACAGACATTAGAAACGATCAATATAAGAGAATCAGATCTGATGTCAGTTAAACTGTAACCAAAATTCCACTGCCAGAGAAATCTGATTAAAACATATACCAGCCTGGTTTCCATTAAAAAAAAAAAAGTTTGTAGTTTTATATTTGTGCAAATCATGAATACATCCATTTTATATTCATCGCCAACGATTCAACCAAACAAGTACCACCAAAACTGGATGTTTTTGCATGTGACACCAGGTGATTTTCCAGCTGCACTTCTGGTGACCAGATATGGTAAGAAAAAAACATTCTTTTCCTCACTCTAACCAAGCACTTTTCATGCCTAAAACTAACCAGACCTTTACTCAAAAATAATGAAAAAGCTTCACATAAAAATTGTTCAGAATTGTACATTTCAGCTTATCTGTAGTGTGCAGAAATGTACAATTCTATGATAAATTCCTGGCAACTAGGTTGCTGCTGATGATATCAGATGTGTTTTGACATTAGAGGGTGATGATGTTTTAATTTTTAAGTCCCTTAAATTTTTTTTGCTCACAGTTACTTCACTTGGATGTTCACTGTGCAGAATAATTGAAGTACGGGCGGAGTTCGTTACCAAAAGACTATGCTCATATTTGTCTCTAAAAGGGTAATCTTTTCTCTTTTCACCCTAAATCTGAGATGAACACATATTTTGACATTTTGAAGGCAGAAGTTGTAAGATATGTAACTTATACACTTTATACAAGGCTCAAGTATGGTGGGCAAAACCTGTAACCTTCCTTTCATATGGCTGCACCAATGAGAATAGAGATTTTTTGCAGTGAAGTGTGAGACAAATTTTGTTTAAATTCATAATATTGCATATTTATAGATTATGTATTTTCAATGGGGAAAAAGGAGGAGATGTGCTCTCAATAATTTTAAACTACTCAAATGAACTTCTTGTAGAAAAACAGAGCACACAATGAACATTTAGATTAGAGTAACATATCATGAAACATGTTTAGAGGGGATCAATTTCTTTGATCATCACTTATTCATTCACAAACACTTCACAGTATTGAGAGCTTCTTGATTATTGAATGCAAGGTTCTGAGTGCTTTTACAGTAAAAATTAACATAGGAAGAGGACAAGTTCATATCAAACATCTCAAGTGTTCAGTATTTTCACCTTGAGATTCAGGACACACTCTTCAGACTTTCCTGTTCTGGTTTGTTGATAATCGGAGGTCAAACCTTCCCTGCATTTGCAAACTCCTTTTGCTTCTCCTGCATGCATCAATGCATCAGGCCGTGCTCTCTGCAACCACACCTCCTAACTACATGCTGGCTTCTCTTCTCCTCAGCTGGGTCCTTACCCAGGAAAACGTCAGTGCATCAGACAAACCTAACAAATCAAACTTAAGTTAATGTCAGTCAGTTTCAAAACATAAACAGCGATCTCCGGCCGAAACGTGATGTTCTGCAGGTGCTTTATTGCAATCAATGAATGTGTCTTTAATGTGTTACCCCAGGAGAACTCGTGGACTAATCAACATCTCACTTACATTATGAAACACCCTCTATTGTCTTCACTTTCCAGCTCTTTCTCTTTGTCGACCACATTATTGCATTGACTCATTGACACGCTGTAGAACGAAACCTCTACTTCCAGTAATTACAAACTCTGAGGACCTTAAGTCACTTGACACCATTGACCTTGTTAATTCTTGGAAACTCTTCTGTTACACTTCACTCCAACACTGAGTCAGGAGTCACACTGGCACTGTTTAGACAAAAAAAAAGAAAGAAAAAAGCTGGCTGTAGTCTGTAGTGGAATGGCTGAGTTGTCCCTGGCCAAAGACAAATATAAATATAGCAGTGTCATTATCTGCAGCAGTTAACCAGGATCATTTTTCTCCCCGGCCTGCACGTGCTGCTTCCAGGTGTTGCCATAGCAAGTAATCCTGTTTTCTCAACCGTGCTGCTCTCGCTGACAGAAGTTCCACACTGGAGTTTGCAGGGGTTTAGGAAAATCAAACATCAGTGTGTTTGGATGAGCCATGCTCTATGAGCCTCGGTGCTCGTTTGGTGCTGATTGCTTGCATGCAGTTCATCTTGTGTACATACATTTAAGTATTTAGGGCACGTCGTATTTAACAATTTTGTTCAGCTGACAAATTTCCACATCATTTATTGGATCTTAATGGTTGTAAAGTTGAAGTAATTCTCATAAAATCTCCTCCAATATGTGAACATTTAATCAGTATCAGACCAGTGAACAGTTGTATCTGCGTGTTGATGTTGGATGAAAGAATAACAAAGCGGCTATTCACACAAGGAAATTCTTGCTCCATTTGCAGCTTTAAACAAGGTCAAGAATACAGGCTTGGCTACACACCAAATGAGTTCAAACTACTGATTCAGAGCTCAAGGATACTGCAAGAATTTCCGATGCAGAAATTTTTAGAAAGACTGACAGCCCTTCAGTTGATGGACTCCAATCACTCGTCTAACCTTCTACATTCAAAACAACTGCGGTCAAATGGAAACACACTCATCAAAGCAGTGGTCTCACACAAAAGAACAAATGCAGCAGAAAACCAGGATAAGAAACACAAAACTGGAAGATATGAATTATTTCTGGTTGGTTATTCCAAAATTATTTGGTAGAAATACACAGAATCATACGATCCGGCTCTGTTGAGCTGCAGCAGTTTACCAGATGCAATCTTGTGAATGGAAGTGCACATGGAGAGACAATAAAGGCACCATACAGAGAGCATTTCTCACCACCGTCACCACAATCATCTCAATATGTGATAAGTTTGTCTCCTGTCATTGTCTCATTTCCTGTTCTTAAAATAAGAGCCCATGTTTCCTTTTATCCACTACTTATATGGCAGCCGCCCACAAATTACTGGACGGGGATACTCATTCCAAAGCTATTTGTCAAATGAGTAAATCAATGCAATATGTTGCCTCGTTGGTCTGTTTTCAATGTTTAGTGGTCTGGGATATGTTGTCACATGCTCAGACAACATTCCTAACTACTACTGTATCAGCCCTCACTGGCACAAAAAGCTCAGAGTCGTACAAACTGTCCGTTATTGATGGGCAGTGAGGCCGATTTGACTTAGTATTTTGCCTCTTCATCTTCCGTGCCGATGATGGCCTGAATGCACAAAATCCCCCTTCAGGGGAATACTTCAATCTGTTTGTGGTTTGCAGCTGGATGCAGGTGATGGAGCTCTGCTCGTAGCCTGGGAGACAGCTGTGTGAGTGGGACTGGAGCACACATGAGGCTAACAGGCTTTCTTTAAATGTGTGTAGGCATAGTGAACAGTTTCTAAACCTTAACTGTGAAGACCATGAGATAAAATGTCAAATTAAATTTAGCTCAACAGGAAGTGAAAAAAAAGGGGAGAGATACCTGCAATAGAAACATGAAACAAAAAAGCTGGATAATCAATCAAATGATTAAAAACGCTGCAATGTAAACACATTTTAAGCATATAAGAAACTAGAAAGTTGAGTCTACAAATTGCAATAAAGTCCCCAATTAAACAAAACAAACTGCAGATTGTCCGTAACATGTTTCCTAAGATGTTTTGATTGGGTCTGTTAATTTGGAAGGAAATCCATTTGCTAATTGATTGGTGCATATTTTGAAACAAAGCTGCTGATTGGTTTACTCATGGCCTGATTGCTATTTATGTTACAGTTTCAACAGCTTCCTGTTGGGCTATATAGTCATGCAAAACAGGGGTTCACTCTCCAAACACTCATTTATGGTGATTTGATCGGGATCAAGACAGTTCAGTTGCTGCCCTCTAGAGAGTTAGTCAAATTATCTCAAAAAAGTCTATTCACTGACGATTAAAACTAAAATGGTATTTTCCAGGAAAGCATATATCATATATCTTAAGTTTAACATGTTAAAAGAAAGTTGCACTTATAATTTTAAAGCTTTGTGTTGCATTTAAACAACAATAAAACCTAAAGATTTGTTTAATAAAAAGAGTCTTTTTAAAAATGAAGTCATTTTACTGGAACTTCAGCATTACTCAGCATATTCTGCAGGTCTCATCCTCACATCAGGTCCCAACATGCTCCTCAACAGACAGACAGGTGGCAGCAGAGAGCCATGAGGCCACTGCAGCTGATGCCCCAGGGTCCACTGCACAACACAATTAAAATGTATGTGTCTTTTATTCCAGTGCCAGCTCCATCCTTGTGTCACTTCTCGGGACGTCCAGATTTCAGAGGACAGCCAAGCGGCTCGAACGACAGCAGCAGTGAGCAAATAAAAATGAACAAAACGCAGGAGGACATCAGGATGAGGAGACTGGATGCAGGCCTGCAATAAAACGGTAGAGCATGTTTTATATCATTTGTGCTATGCAAGGGTCTCCTGAAATGCGTGCAAGGCATTAACCTGTGTTTTACTGCACATTAGTAAGGATAAAAACTGGGTACTAAGCAGAGGGAAAAAGCAGGATGATTAAAAAAAAAGACAGAACTTTTGAAAATTTCTTGCTTGTTGAACAAAGCGTCTATAAATCATCATGATTCTTTCTGTGTCTCGCCCACACTGGGGACACAGGGAATGTTTTGTCAAGATTCCTGTGTGGTGTCAGCATTGTGGCACAGGGGAGTGATTTAAGGGGGCATGGCGTGCTTGTCATGCCCCCACGCCTGACTGTTCCAGTCTGCCCTCAGAGTGTGTGCAAACAAATAAAGCGCTGGGGCCTTTTTAATTAGCTCCAGGGCAGAGATTGACAGCTCGTAGTTGTGGAGATAGCACAGTAACCAGCTATTACTCTAAATATTTGGTACGTTGCACAGTTGAGACCGTAAGCGTGGGCTCTCCGGAGGCACATTTGTGGGTGGAAAATTAAAAAACAAGTCACAATTTTATTAGCAATACAGAATCCACACACACAACAAATATTTTGTTTCATTCCTTTCAATATTTGCAAAGCTTGGCTTTTTTTCCTACTTGTGGTGGAGGGTTTGTGGCATTTTTATATACGGGACTATATTTTCTGATGAAGCCAGACGAGTTGGTGAGAGATGCTTTTAATAAAGCTGTAATTTTTTTTCTTTATTGTGTCACAGAGCATTGACACTGCTCGCCCACACAAGGACACCTTAAAACAATGTTGATGTTGACCCTAAGGGTACAAAGGTCAGCCTAAATCACTAAGCTACAACTGGAGAAGGACAGAGTTCGGGGGTGTGTGTGTGTGTGTGTGGGGGGGTGTATAATGTCTGGCTATTGAGCTGTACATCAAAATTTAGGATTGAAAAATACATACAAAAAGAAAAATTGTGGTTTTCTTGAGTGTACTTAAAATTTTAGTTTATTCCTTTTTAAACTAGTATTGCTATAAACCTTCAACCTTAAATTTAACATCAGAAAATAAAGAATAAAATAGATTAATTAGTAAATTTGATCATGCAAAAAATCAAATAATACAACGATTAAATGACAAACTGAAGATGACAGTCACAGCCTGACACTTTTTTAAAGCAAATTTCTAGTTTTTGATCTCAAACTTACTCCACATAATTGTTGCTGTCATCGAATCAGTGTAATCCCTGGTTAATGCATATCTTTATAGGTTTTTAGAGGTTTGCTAAGCTGACAGTTTTGGCAGATGAAGAATAGAATTTTTCATGACATGTGTTTGATATTAAATTTCAGTTCTATGCATAGAAATCCTGCAAAACTCTCCGTGAACAACACACTTCTTTTTCCAAATATGACCAGTGTTTTGTATCTGTAACAATATTTCTTATCCAAATGTTACACCATGGAACTGTGCTATTTATTACAAGAGAGCAGCTGCCGTCATGCGCAGCGTGCTGACGTTGTGTTACTAGACAAGTCACAACATGTGTCTTCTTGATCTCTCCTCATGCTGAATAATTGGCATCTTTTATTGGTTGTGTGGTTTTATGAACTTTTTTTTTTTTTTTTTAAAAAAAAGATTGATGTTGTTTTTTTGGCTTCTTTAATGATTAACCCACATTTTAAATGTCAGCTCTCAATGGTACTTCTGTTCCTCGTGTAGCCTGACCATGACCTGGGATATTTTTTTTTGTTCAGGGCCATGAAAGTCATCATTTACATTGCATCTGTGCGAGGGAATACGTGACGCTGATGGGCCTCGTGTTTATTTAATGCTGACTAAATGACGGGGTTCAGGCCTTCAGCTTCCCCTGCTCTTAAGATGTAATTATAGGGGATTCCTTTACTACACAGGAGCTTGATGTCTCCATTGAAATCTTCATGATATGCTGATTCATGATGCATTAGAGTTAAACTAAAATGTTTAGCATTGTTTCTGGTCATTAGCTGTTTTTTTCCTGTTGTTACTTAAAATTTAAATGTATACGCAGGTATTTCTGTTCATCTAATCTAAATTATCATGTTATAATCATGCAATTACATTTTGTAAAATTAATTTATTAACTGAATGCTTAAACCAACCAAGTGCAAACAACTGAGTGAGAAAAACTGCAGACTTCCCAGCATTCACTGCATTTATTATCACAGAAATCTTTTGTAATTTTTCCCTAAAGAGTAACAGGATGTTCTATCTGTGTAATCAGATGGGAAATAATGTTGTGACCATCAGGGTTGGTTTTTGTACAAGAACAATTAAAACACATTTTTTCAACCCCCTTCATCATAATATTTAATTTGGGAAAGTGTGAACAAATACATATAAATGAAATACATTTAACAAGTTTAATGAATAAATAAGGTATTTTCATATAACTCCCCTGAGGCCGAATCCAACAAATGTGCAGTTTCAAGAAGCAAAGTTTTGATGAATTAATTCATCTTCATGTTTTATGTTTACATTTTTTTCTCCACTTTTTATTTATTCACGCTGTTTCAGTGTATACATGAACAGGATTATGGGTTGGACAAATTTAGCAAAAATCCCTTTTCACTGACATGAGACCTGAATGCTTAGTGTGTGAATGGAGTTTGTTTGAGACCTTCAGACGATCAAGTGGAGTTCAATGTTCTTATTGATCTCCTTGGAAATAAATTAATCTGTATAACTGATCCCTCTCACCTTGCTGCCTCCACCTCTGTAAAAATCAAAGAATGAAGGGAAACATGTTAAGTAAGGCCTCAAGAACAAGAGCTCATTACAGAAACTCAAAATATAATTGAGTGAATCAGTATACAACTTATTTAAACATTAAACCTTTCAACAGAAATGAGCAGAAAGTAAAGCAAATATTTTTTATCAATGAAAACTAACTGATCATACTTTTTGAACTTAATTTTTTAATTTTAAGAAATTTGCCTATTTAAATTTTAACTCAGAATAAAATATAGTTTAAACATTATTCTGCGGACTGAAAAATAAATATTTTGGTTTTCCTCTACTGCTATATTGTTCAAATCTGTCTAAAGCATTAATATGAAGGCATTTTACATTTTATATTTTATGTTTAATAATATACTCGATATATTATAAAATAGCTTTCACTAAAAGTTAAAAGAAGTTGATGGTTTGAAGGGTGTTTTGTCCTGCTTTTGTAGTGGATGATAACTTTGCTTGGATTGTGCAATCGTGCATTTAAAGGGATAATAAATTATTTGCTGCATTTTTAAATGATACAATTTAGTAATCTATCTGTTCTACATAAAATTAAAATAAATACTTGGTTTTAATATAAACAGGTTACTGAAGAAAATAAGAGTAGACATTTTATATTCAGAAATGTAAAGAAAAGTTTGTAGAAATCATCTCTCAGCCAACGCAAGTATCTGATATATTTTAGGGTTTTATTTTTTGAGTTCATGTGGTCTGATGTTTATCCTAAAAGCTCCTGCATTTGTTCTGAAAAAGTAAAATACGCAACAGGAGAAAAAAAAAAACTATTCATTTTTTCATGCTTCGGTGTCAGTTTGCTTATTGTCGGCTGAATCACACAAAAGGCAGCAACAATGAATATTTTACACAAACATTACAGACAGTAAAACAATTGTATATAGTAACAGATTGGAGTATATGAAAATAAAAAATATACTGTATATGGGCACAGCTGAAATCCAAAACGGGGTTTGTTTTAATTTTGGGGAAAAAGGGGACCTGTAAAAATTGTAGAAATTAGTCATTTATTTTTACTAATTTGATGATAAATATTTTGTGTCATATAGATATACTGAAGCATGTATGAATTTGCTAAAATCTTTATAATTTCGATTGTGTCTCCTGATAAAAAAGATTCTTCATTTATACATATTATGTCAGTGTTTTTATCCCCCAAAATTGCACTTTTAATGTAAAAAAGATGTAAATATGGGTAAATAAAGGTGTTAACACTGGCCCTTCCATACGCCTGTGTGTATGCTTGCGTGTGTGCATGTTTGTTAGTTTGTTTGTTTCCATGTCCGTCAGCTTGAATCAAAGAAATGGACTAAGAGGTCAGGCTGAGAGTGACGGCGCAGTTGAATTTGTGAGAGGTTAATGAAGCATCTCTGACGCAGACAGACTAAACAGAGACCGTCAGCCTCACAGACACACGCACACACACACACGCACACACACACACACACACACACACACACACACACCTCTTCAGGTTCAGGTCTGCCCTGTTCCGGCCTTTACCAGACGTCAAAGCGAAACAACACAAAGGCAAACTGACGAATGCGTAACATAAACAAGAGACAAAGGAATGGTCATGTGAATATAGCAAACAACACCCTTTATCCATTTGACCCTCGGGTAAGAAACTTCCTCAAATTAATGCTTAGAAAATGGAAGAAACCTCAGGAAGAGCAACTGAGGAGCCCCCCCGCCCCTCTAGGATCAGTATCCAATACATGTCATGTGTGTAAAAATGATATAAAAATGTTTAAAATATCTAAAAATAACATTTGGAAAATCAGAATAACAAAAGAAAATATTGATTTGTTGCCACTTACTGTGAGATCAATGCTTTTTGATAGGAGCATTAAGAGTGTATGACTAATAATTTTTCCCCAGCTGTGGTCAATATGAGCCGACAGTGCAGCTTTTCAATTTTTTGCATGACAAGGCTGTCAAAGTCTTTCCTACTTGAGGAACTGAGGATCTTTATGCCTCATTTTAACAAACAATAATTCAGCTTTCTTGTCCAGTTTGAATCATAATTTCTCAGCTCTCACCTCAGAAATGTTGTTTTTGCTCTCTTTATTCCCTGCCCCGACAAAGGTGAGTGTTTCCTGAAGTGTCGTCAGGAGTCAGGTGACTTTGGGAACATGTACTGTACTTTGTAATATGGAAGACTGGGCTTGGATGAGGTTCTTCACCCCCCCCTCCACTTCAGCTCTGTTTTGACTAGCATGCCAGCTCTGTGACTACCAGTGAAGCGCCGACACCCCTGGAGTGGATTCTGAGCATACCAAGGCAGAGATGCCTTTGAAAGGACAGATGTTCCCGGGCTTAACCTGCCTCCAACCCAAACCGCTACCCTCCTTCCATTGTATATTTGTTCTTGCTCTATAAATAACTGGCCGGTAACTCAGAGAAAAATGTAGCTGATGTGCAGCTGACCTCCAGGCCTCCAATCTTTGAGAGTGAAAGAGACTTGGAAAAAGAGGCAACTCGGGAGAGAAGTCGGTTGATACAGTCATGGTAAATGGATCTGGGCTAGGGGACGCGGAGAACACACCCATTTATATCCACATAAGGGCTAGTCTAGATGTCTGGAGTGGCTCAGCTGTCTTATGTAACAGCAGCGTGTAGTCCTGGCAGATGAGGCGTGATGGGCTCCAGCCAGTTCAGCCACATTATCCAAAAATATACTGGCCATATTCACAGGGGAGTGTGCACTTATTTGATGCTTTTCTTAAAATTTTACAATTGAAAATGAAGGTTTTGCTCTCTTGAGAATCTCAGTTAAAACAGAGGAGAAATTATCCAGAAATCTCAGTCTTTAATATACCAACGCAAAATCTTGCAAAATTCCCAAATTCAATATTTAAAATGGAATGGAATGTAATTTCTGCCACTAGAGGTCTCTCAGTCAAAACAGGGAAAAATAGGAGGTGTAGTTTGATTACATGAAGCAGTGTGGGATCTTGGGATTAGTTTATTTCATTGTTGAACAGCCACTATTGCAGTTGAAAATCTGTTTGATTGAGCTAAGCATTAATGCTTACAGACGAGGTAATGAATTCAAGTTGTATTCACGTTATGTTTAGTCACGTTTCCTGACTTCCTCCCTTACACTCCTCACACTCCTCACATTAGTGTTATCCCGGGAGTGAGGGTGACAAAATGAAACACAGAGCTCCCTTAATAAAAATAGGGATTTCTCTGAACTTGTTGGAAACATTAGAGATACACAACTCAACAAAATACGTAACAAAATATAGCTGGTTTTTAGAAATTTTAACATGGAAATGTTACATATCTCACATTTAAGTATCTCCATTTTTCATATTACATTTTTTAAAACAGCTTTTTTAACATTTGTGCACTGCAGAGTGTTCGTCTCTGCCCTCGCCGTGGCTGCAGGGATGAATGCGTGATTGTTCGAGGGCCCTTGTGACGACTCCCCTGGGGCCCATCAATTCACCGAGGCTCCTGGAACATCAGGTCATGGCTAACTGGGCTCTGAAGCTGCAGCCTGGCCTCACTGCACGGACTCTGCCACAGTTAGAGCTCGGGACCTCCAGGGCGCACAGCTGGGTCCCTTAAAAAAAGGCTGGCTGAATGGTTTTTAGAAACACTGCATCTCCTCTTACCCTGCACTCTCTCCCCCTTTCGCTCTCAATCTAGCAAAGCACTGATATCAGATACTGTGTTTTTTACTTGATATGTTCATCTTTGCTTGCCAAAACCCCTGGAAACCATATTAAAAACTGCGTTCCATATTTTTAACCAAAGGTCCTCTTCAGTTGAAGACTCTCTCTAAAATTTCCATTATCCCCTCTCTTGCTCTTTCCTCTCCTGCTCTTTTTTCTCCGCAGCTTTACGTTTCCCTGTCTCTTACCCACATGCTCACACACATCTTAATTTTCTCTTTTTCCCCTCAAGCGCTGCTATCGTGTTGTATCAATTACAGCTGACCACCAGTCAGGTGGGTCTGCGGGACATTTTAGATCATGGAGGGGCAGCCAGATCGCTCCAGCGCCTCCAGCCTGCTCCCAGACTCCAGTCCCAGGCCCCGCTGAGGCCTTGTCCCAGGCAGGGCAGAGAGACACCTGGCCAAACCACAGAAACACTTCCAGCTGCAGACTGCCTGATGCTCACCACGGAGAGAATCCAGGCCAAAGGTGGAGGAGCTCACCAAGAACTACTACACCACCATATGCATTTCTCTGAATTTTATGCTTATTTTAATCGCAGTAGGGATCATTTATTCAGTCTGTGGAGGAGCAGGATTGTGAGGCGGGCCTTTAAGTAACAGAGCAAACTTTAACATTGTCAAAATGTTTACACTGTGGAACAATAAAAGTCTCCCTCCACCTATAAATGGCAAACAAATCAGAGCAGCAACTGTTAAACTGCGCTCCTCAAAGTGAAAGTGGAAAAAGAGGGACAGAACAACAGCTCCCTTTTCTCTTGACATGAAAGACCACATTATGTCTGAGATTAGAGGCAATTACACTGGGAGTGCGCTTTAAGACCTTTGTTTGCCAACATGACAGGAGGGAGCAGGGCTGTAATTTGATGAGGGGGCAGCGTGAGTGAGAAACTCTGCATGGCCGGCTCCCAGCGGAGAGAGGCAAAGAGAAGCCTTTGTCTGCAGCGTGGACATGGCAATTGGCAGAAATGTAAACGTTTAGAGGAAGATTAATTCGACTGGGATTCATTAATTAACAGAGTTGTCTTCATCCCTATCGTCAGATTTATGGCGTGGCTACCGTTCATGGCTAAAAAAGTGAGCTTAAGACACTTTACAGCCCCAAAGGAAGCACTTTCATCTTCACCTTTTGTTCAAAGGCTACTTTCTATTGTTTCAGCATTTGTATTAATTCCAGTGGCACAATTGTGTTGGTTCATTCAAATGTCACAAATACTGTAAACATATGATTCAGCCTGAACCTGCGGTCAAACAAAAGCACCAGATCTTCAAGACGTGACATCTCCTCTATTCTGGCCGGGTGCATTGTTCGAACATGCTGCGAGTTTTCAGGACAGGAAACGAGCAGCTTGTTCCAGCCCGACCGGCAGAATGGAGCACGTCTTTATTTGAGGGAAGTCATTCCGTTGATATATAAAACACCAAAGCAAAGTTTCCTTCCCCCCTCACTTTCCTGGTGCTATCCCCTTCAAAAGGACACGGTCCTTTATACTGGGCTCACATGCACACACGGGACCAGAAGGAAAACAAACAGAGGCCATTTAAATATCAACTAACCTGCCTCCTGTTTGAATGGAGGAGCTACTGCACAGCTCGGCATGGCCTCGTCCAGCGTGCTGCTGCTACGTGCTCAGCCCTCCCAGCCACTGATGTGGGCCCAAACTGGGGAGCAACAGCCCAACAAAGCATAGTGGCGGTAATTTCTGCAGGTATACTTTGATATGCATATGCATCTTTGAATGTTGTCTCTTTACTTATGACCAAAATGCATTGGTAGCACTTAGTATCAAAATCTGTAAAGTGGTAAAAGTTGTCAATTTTACTTCATTTTTTAATCAGTACTTTCTGATTTCCTGATTGGCTTACTTTGTTGTATATAGAAATGTGCTTGTAAAAAACATCTTTATAAAAGGTTTGACAGAATTTTTAAGGTACAATTTATTGCCACTTTCTCCAAATACATTATTCAGTATGCTCAGTGTTTTTCCTCAGTGCTTTTAAGTACAAAATTAGATCAGATTAAAATAAAACAAAATAAAAAAATCAAAACAAGACAGCAAAATCAAAACAGTATCCAGTAATGATCCTAGTATAAAGTACAATGAATAAGTTCCATCATACACATGGGAATGAATCATTTTTTCGTTAATAACAATAAATTGTATGACAAATAAATATGTGCAAAAAAGATAATAATAAGAGAAGTAGAGAGAACATACAGAAATGGCAGCAGAAAGTTCACTATTATGCTTTATTGTTCTGGGTCTCATGCTGCCACCAAACATTACATGCGACCAAACATTTTAAACAATATACAGTCCTTTTTCTCAACTCTTTGCTGTCTCATTCTCCTTAACTAAATTTTCCCATAAGGGTGTGTGAAAGGAGGAAGAGGACCACCTATTAAAGTGAAATCTAAGGAGTGATGGATTGGAGCTTGTTGAGGGGGAGCGCAGCAGCATACACCCCAGGGGAGGGGGATGATGAACAAGGGGGGTGGGGGGTGGGGGGGCAGCAGAGAGTTCACAAAATCCCCACTCACACCTCTCGCTGTGGGGTGGGGGGGGACGCAGACCTCCCATGCTGTCTGACTTCGAAATTTGATTGATTCAATCCTCCAAAGTCCTTTAAAGTTGTGCCCCTTTTTTCCTCAAATCTTTGACTTTCATCTGCGTTGATTCAGCTGAAAAATATATACACCCTCTCGAGGTAGTTAGCGTTTAAAAATGAGTTACTTCGCTGCTGACAGCACCAGCGAACAGCAGCACCTTTTTTTAGAACTGTTTTTCTAAATACTTCTTAGACGGGAGCAAGCAATACCTGGTGAGATGTAGTGCTGAGCAGATTAGTCAACATTAATCTGACACATTTGAAAGCCATTCCCAAAACTTATATCCCAATATGTAACCAGTGTAATGTTTTTGCTAAATGTCAGGCTACCTCACACTGTATGTATTTCTCAAAAAATCTGAAACACCCTGACATTGGCAGTTATTCAGTGCAGTCATGTAGAGCTTTCAATGGCTATGTTTGCATATTAGCTTTGGTTAAAGAGTTACTCAGTAACACTTGATAATATAACAGCCCACAATGTATCGTGTAATTCCCTCTTGCTTCCTATGTAATTCCTTGAAGCAATAGCTGTAATTATGCATATGAATCAGTACATATAAAATGCTTACGAGTTCTCACTTGTACTTTACGTTAGATAAAGTGGAATAACATGGAGTAATAATCTGGTATTTTAAAGGAAAGTACAAACAACTTGTTACTCCTTTTTTCTGCTTTACCCAAATTTAAGTACCAGTTGGACTTGTAAGTATTTTATATGGTACTGATTATTACAATGAAATTACAATGAGAAATTACATTGTAAGCGTCAAGAAATTACACTTTTTCATTGCAGGCTGGATTGTCAAGTTTTAACCTCTACTCTTGACTGAGTTAAAGGGACAGTTTGCATTGTTTGATGTAGGGTTGTATAAGACCCATTTAAAGAGAATGTATCGTCTATCGTCTATACAATAGTTGGTAGTCGTCAGGAGTAGAAATGAGTAGCAGTTAGGAAAGTTAAACAGTAAACTACTGTGGATGGAGAAAGCAATAAAACAAACACTTAAAACATCTCAAAAAAGACCCATCTAAGAAAATCAATAGTATTCAGTTCACACTATATTTAGAAAGTTTTCACCACTTCATCTTGCGGGCAGACAGCCCTTTCCGAAGGGAAACTAAAGCTGTTATGCTGTTGTTATGAAGCTGTTATGTTTTTAAAGGGTTAGGTAAACCACACAATAACACAAACAAACAAGCAATCAAAGCAGCGGTAGACAGCAGCTCCGGGTACGGCAAGGTAAAATTACTGCTATTCTCAAGGGAGTCTGGTGACTTTTGAACAGAGAGATATAAACTACTGTCAGAGAGGACTGCCTAATTGCAAGTTAAAGTGCTTAAATTGGTTTTAATTTTAAGGTGTCACTTTTTTAGGTTGCTAAAATTTGTTTTGCCCCTCCTTAACAATAAATTGCGTAGCTTCCTACACCTGTGCTCCTGTTGTGTAGATTCTAACCGTCATCCACTGTAGGTAATACACTGACTATGTATGTATGATAGTGTTACATATAGCCCTGCTATGAAAGACCTGTGTATTCCCGACAGATTTACTTTCACACTTTACTTCTATGACACTGTCAGACTCCGTAAAGATAGTTGACACAAGAATTTATACAGCAGAAACAGATATATTGTCATCTTTGCTCCACATATTCCTCCTTGTCAAAACCTGCTGCGTCCGTTACCCATGATGCAACTTAACTGTTGACAGTTTGGCTCGAGGTTCAAGTGTGTTATGCTACCAGTAGCTTAAGTAGCTTTGAGTTTACCTGAGAGTTGAGGAGCAGCCCACGTCTTTCTTACTGAACTTTTTCCAGACTGTTTTTATTTTCAAATTTGTCCTCTTTAGACACAACTGACTCAAGTTACATCACTTGAGGAAGTTTATCAGAGATTACAAGGCTCTTGTTGAACATAAATGCTTTATACAACTTTTCTATCTATCTATCTATCTATCTATCTATCTATCTATCTATCTATCTATCTATCTATCTATCTATCTATCTATCTATCATATACATAGTGTACTCTAAAAGGACTTTGATGTGAAAAGTTATCAGCTTTAGGACAATGCATTATTAGCTGATTCAACAGGGTTTTAATGCTTTCTTTAAATAAAGAAGCAAAATTATTTCACTAAAAATTAAAGAAGAATTAATACCATTGTTTTATTTGAAAAAAGATTAATACATCAAGAGCCAAAATCACCTAACTAATAAAATGCAAGATGATGAGGCAGGCTTGTTCCTATTATACATGGGTTGATTTTGAATCCTGTAGTCACATTTTAGGACAATAAATTCATGAAGAGGCAAATGGGGAGGCTGCAGCACTTGTGGTTTGACGCCTGGTGTGTGGAGGAATTACTGCTGTAGTAGTTTGCCTTTAACTGTCAGGAAATGACCCATAATCTGCAAGCGTTTGACTGCTGCAGCATTCCTGTGAAATGACACAAGTTGAGGTAGATTAGGCTTGGGTAATTAGCTCATTAGTCAACATAAACACATGGCATGGCTCCCCCTTTTCTACACACCCTGCCCCCCTCTCATTGCCCACAGCTGGTGGCGAAAGCACACAGAGACACACACACACACACACACAGACACACACAGACACTCACACATACATGCATATCTGCTTGAACACAGACACACACACTGAACCCTGGCTACTTCATCATTAATCCAATTCTTTTCTTCTGAACTTTTTTTTTTTTTTCCTTTTAGCAGTTTTCCATGCTTTTTTTTCTGACTTCATCATCTCCTCTGTTCTGCTTTGCTCCAGACAAGCTACTCTTTCATATTGTAGCCCTGGGGGCTGAGGGCCAGCCACTTTTTACCAGCACCTCACAGCTTATCAGAGCACTTTATCAGCCTGAGGGAAGGAGATGTGGGTTAAAGCTCAGAGAAGCAGCAGGCTGTCAGCAAACAAGTATTTGTAAGCTGGGGCTCAGAAAAGTGTGCTTTCTGACAAAAATAAAAGCTTCAGGGGTCATGTGTTTCAGTGTCTGTTTCTGTGTGCATGTGTGCATGAAAAACACAGGACATCCTTTGTGCAGCGAGGCAAGCTGGTCCCCACACAGCCTCTCTTGTTGCTCAGGGGACAGATGCTGAACACTGGAACCCGGACAGCCCTTCACACCTCCTAAATGCAGCAGGAGGCCTTAGCTTTCTCCTCTACTTAATTTTGGGACCTTCTGTTCACCCCCTGCCTTTCCCTCTGTGGCACAGATCAGTATAATGCTCTCTTTCATCAAAGCATCAAAAACTGCATGGAATATTTGCAAACTTTATCAAGAAGGTGTTGAAAACGGAAACATTCCCGGGTTTCAATTCCGCAATGTTGATAAAAACCTGCAAAGAGAATCTCGCCTGTGAATTTCAGCACATTGGAGCGACATTTTAGCACCTTGACTTTTCGTCACAGGCAACTTTTCATTTCAGAACAGGACTGGGTGTGTTTGCCTCAATGCCATTGGAAACAGAGGGCCTGTTTGATGGTGTTTCGTGATTGATATGAATGACCATTTGTGCAGCTTTTCACTGTACACACCTTGTTGCCAGCCGGGAGTAATGCACCTTGGTCATGTGATGCTTGACGGGGTGGAGGTGGAACAAGCTGTCGAGAGGGAGAAAATACTGTACAAGAGATCAATCAGTTTCTGTTTGCTATTGAGACAAACTGGAAAATTGGAGTCACTTAATCGTCAGATAACAAAGCCGATGGATTCATCCATCACTGCCTGGAGAGACAGCAGTTACAGCGACGGATTGCATATCATTTTCTGGGTAATTTAAAGAGAAAAAAACACACAGAGTCCTCTTCTTAGCTTAGCTTAGCTAAATCCGTTAGCTTGAAGTGCGTAAGTGTTAGTTTTTGGACGAGCTTGACTGTGTGGGAGTGCGAATGTGTGTGTATGTCTGTGCTTTGTCTGTACAGATTGTGCAACTTAAAATTTTGCTTCAGGTGTAATGACGCCACTTTTCCCAAAAGTCAGTCATGCGTTGAAAGTTAACGTGCAGAGACACAGTCGATTCCCTACGTTCTTTGTGTTTTGTTACCAAACAGTTGGAAGGAGTGGAAGGGCAAACATACGTCTGTCACGATATTGATGTACATATTGCCACATATTCCCTTTATCATTTTAAAGGTTACAATTTTTATTGGTGTATGTTTGAGTTTTTTTGTATATTTGTAATCCTTTGCAATTACAGGCGAGTAAATACTCGCTGATGAAATCATCTGAAAGTGCTTTCATGCTGTATCTCTTTTATGTCTTTAGTCCATAAAGCACTTTTTACATAGGGTTAGGGTTAGGGTTTAACCCTTGTACAGGCATTCACAGACCTTTAAAATAAAACAACGTAAACACAAGACTCAACGTTTAAATAAACAACATTATAGTTTTGACTCTTACAATCTTCTGTTGTATTTGAACATGTAAGTAGTGAAACAATTTTTTCTAACACTGAGAATAACTAAAGATGAGTATGGGTACTTATAGCATATTATGTATACATATCTTTGAACTTATTTGACTTATAGACTTATTAGTTTGACTCATAACTGATTGTGTGCCAAAAAAGACAATACATGCATGTGAGGGTGCCTTAAAAAGTGCTAAACAAAGATAAAAAGTAGTCAGAAACAGAATGAACACAATACTGATAAAGAATTAAAAATATCTATGGCATTATTTTTTTTTTTTTTAAACAACAGCAATTGAGAAAAACTAATAAATTAATAATGATGCCTGTTATGCCTTCTTATTTCATTTCATTAATATTGATGATATTAATGGCAAGAAAAAGAACAACAAACTGGCTGCTAGGAACGCTACTACTGACAGTGATTGGTGAGGGGAAAGTGCCACACCTTGCTCCTTGGCTGCAGGCCACGGCCTTATCAGGCTTGATAAATTACATTGACACCCAAGCTATCTTAATGACTACTCTATCTACCCATCTCCCCTCTCCTTCCTCTTCATTTTCCCAGCCCTTGGCCTTGCTCCTGCATCCTTCCACCCATCAAATATCCAGAGCTGATTTCTGTCATTATGTGTGTGTGTGTTTTTAATGGGTGGGAGTTGGTTTATTGCTAAGCCGCCTTACAATTTGCACTGAAGTGTGACATATGAAGTTATCTTTTATTGACAGCTGGTGTCGGCAGCGGTTGGATGACTCACAAAGGCTGTAACCTGTCGTCTGAGTAACAAACATGATACAAATAAAAACACACCTGCCACAACTTAAACACACCATAAGGGAAAACAGATGCATGACATGCCATTGTCTATTTTGAGAAAATTAATTACCTTTAGCACCTTTTTCTCTTGATGACTAAACATGGCTGTCCTGTTTGTTTCTGTGTCTGAACAAACTGTCTCACGTGTGTTGAAATGAGGTGTGTTGCCACTACAGAAGGTTAAACAGACGCTGCAGAGTGAGTAAGTATTTTTCTGTCTGACCTGATCCTTGGTGGTAAGCAGTTGGCATCCTGGAGTCTCATTTCCTGGTTTTTAAGAGGGCATCCTTCCTTCTTAGACTCCTACTTCCTCTGCTCGATGACACCCGTTATGCAAAGCATTGCTTCACAGGTTCTCCCAGTGTGTATTAAATGACACTTAAAGCGGCCCTTGGACTTCGACTTTGTTTTGCTCAGGACAAATGGTCACTAACAGCAGCCGATCTCACCACCTGTCCTGAGACATGACAGCATGAGGGTGAAAATGTCGGGCTGAGCGTTGTCGTTGACCATGGCTTTAGAGGACAAACCTCAAATTCAGTCATCAGTCAGTAAAATCGGGTGTCCTTGTTTGGATAGCTTGTTGTTTTTCCTCCTCCAGATGGACCTAAATGGATGATGACTCACTGATAGAAGACCAAGACTGTTGGATGGTGTTATTTTGGCAAATGCAAATATTATTTCACTGATTGTCACAAGGGCAAAAATGTTGTTCTGGGAAAAATCACAGAAACAAGTTTGTGTGTGGGAGTAATATCTCAAATTTAATTAGCACACAGATTTTTTGCACCAAACATGACGAATAGTGGTCATGGAGGAATTTTTTAAATTTTTTCTTAAAAGACAGGACAAAGTATTTTTTTCCCCCTAAAAGTTCATTTATTGACAAAAAATGTGGCTGTAGAAAATGGCCCTTATTTGTATGTATTTTTAATTATTTAAAAAGGACAATGTGCTTTAATCAACTTTCAAGCAAATGTAAACACAAACTAATTAGTCAAAGACCGTCTCTTTGCCAGATGTTGTTATACATCCTTGTGTAAGTACCGTCATTAGTCCATAGATCCACTAAAAATAAAAATTCCAATATTCAAGCTCATCAAATATTTATGTGATTAACTTTATAAGACCTTAAAGTGACTGATTGGGTATCGTATTCAGACTAAGTTAGCTTAAATCCATGTGGATATTTTTACAGTGTGCAGCCAAACTTATCTAATAACAGCCTCCTCACTGTCATCAGACGAAACCATGACGAATGCTTGAGAGGGTTCGGAGGAGGCAGGCTGGGAGCTTTATCCCACTGTTCTAATATTTCTACCCACAGTTGAACCTCAGTTCCCAGTCTGCCATTGGCTGTCTCACATGAACACCAATTAGGCGTGATGCAGGACAGAAATAAAGGCCGATGCACTTTGCTATATGAGCAGCATTTGTTTTTTCTTCTCTCTTACAGCAGAGCGGGTAACTGGTGTGCGGTCCAAGTATTCTGGACGTAATAGTAGCTCAGTGTTCCGGGAACTCCGGGATAAAATGTGAAAAAACAAGGCGGTGAGGTTTTCTGGGTAACAACTCCATCTTTCTGTATTGCAGTGCAAGAGGGAGGAGGAGCGTCTCTCCCTCTCTCTCTCTCTTTCTCTCTCCCTTTTTTTCATATTTTTTTGTTCTGGCAGGTTCCATAGCCGCCTGTCCATGGAAAGCATACTCTGCACATTCTGCAGACAAGGGTCTTCAGGGAGGAAATAGAGAGGAAATTGTGCAGAAAGTGTAAAAAATCAGTCTCTCCTTCTCTCTTTCTCTGCCTCTCTGAGGCTTGCTTCACACAAAGAACGACTCCTTGTTTTCAGTTCACTTTTAATTACTTGTATTTACCCATCAAGGGGCAAATTAATGCAACAAGTTTTAAAAACATGAAATCACTTATTATAAACGATACACATATTGTTTAAGAGACTAGCTTGTTCTAAATCGGCCCTAAAGCATATTTTTTTCCTGTCTTTGCTTGTCTTTAGTGCAAAATTGAATCAGTACTCACATCCAAACATGTCTACTTTCCATCTACTCTGACAAGATAATACACAGTTAACACTCTGGTGTTAATACACGATCAAAATTTTTAACATGATACAAAGCAAGTTCACATCTCTGAGCTTCTGCTAACTGGCGGAAAATGATGTCAATATTCTTTATAATCCCAGGCTTCGCCAAGAATGTTGAGGACAAATATGATGAAGAGGAACAGGAAACTTAAGCAGCTTTGCGAGATTTCATCCTCCACCCCATTAGACAAAAAATGGCAAAGCTCATCTTGCACACCCAGTTTGTCACTTTTACACTCCTATTTTGTGTCGATTAGGGCAGGGGGGAGTGTGTAAGATTTTGTGTGCAGACTTAGTTCGCGCTTGTATTTCTGCGAGTCAGCCATCGTTTTGTTGCAGCAGAGAGAAGATTTAAGAGCTAAATTGGCGAGCGGGGGTGAGAGAGAGAGTTTAGTTTGGAGGCTGAGGTTTCAGATGAGGGGTTTGTAAATCTTCTCAGGGGAGCTCATTTGTGCCAGGTGGTCACACTTTTGGAGTTGGTAACTAACCTCTACCACATGCTGTCACCTGTATGTGAAGTTACGATGCGGTTTTATTACGGCACCTCCCCTGTTGTCCAATGGGTGGTGCTGTCTCTAGGAAAGAGGCAACAGGGGTTGCCAAGGTAACATCAAGACCTGGGTAACAAACTGAGGTACTTTTTCTCCAGGAATTTATTTATTATATGCTTAAGCCCTTTCCACATAAACCTTTTCTCCAACACTGCGTACTGAATTTTAATCTTTGCATATTTTCTTATCCAAACACAATTGATGCATTTACGGTAAATGAAACCCAGCTCTTACAATAAATGTGCCGTTCAGAGGCGTATAGCTCTTAGATTTAGAGACAGAGAGGGGCCTCTTGCCTCCATGATGAATGGCGTCGAAGCAGATGCATCTGCCAATCAGCCCAACATGAATTTAGGTCACTTCCTTTTCATGCCATACCAAACTGCAAATAGAACAATTCCCTTGTAATGAAATACTGCTGATGGAATTTAGAAAAGCCTGTTCATTTTTTTTTTGTCGGTCACCAGCAAGGGCGTCAGTGTCAGAACAAACATGTAAAAAAGAAAAAAAAATTCTTTGTCTTTAGTTGTCACCTGGAAGACGATTTTAAAAGCCAGTAGCATTGTCGGTTTGTGAGACTACAATGAAGTTTAAAGTGTTGTCACCCTGGATCAAGGGTTAATAAAGCAAAGACAGACGGGAAAAGGCTTCAAAGAAACTTCCAAGTAGATTTGGCAGTGGGGTGCCTTGCCACAAAAGACCATGTTTGGGATTGAATGAAAAGAAGCATGTCACCGGAGGGAAATGTGGTCACACATGTTGAATGTATCAAAAGAATATAACTGATAAATAAAAGGAGGATGGAAAGGTTGTAAACTTCACAGCCTGAACCGAGGGGGGAAAAGACCCCTGCAGTCTGTGATTATTTAACCACAAAGCCCTCTCCGGTTTCTGAAGGAGGATGCATCCTAATAACAAAATCACACAAACACACACACACATATGCACACGGCCTCATGCTCAATAAGTGACTCACATGTGACTCAAACAATGTGATTTAAAAGATGCCATTATCACCAAAGGAAGCTTGCATCTGTGGAAGACAGGCTAGCTGGCTAAGCTAACAAAGCCAGCTAATGTTAAAGCTCGGTTGAGAAGGAGGCCATTTCTGAACAGATGCGCACTTCCCTCTGTGCTGTGGTACAGTTGATGGATGTAGAAAGAAACTACTTCTTATTTGCAATGCTAACCATATGTGAGAGGAGGCAGACATCTATATTTGATTCTCTAAAACTCAGCAACTCACACCTAAACAATCTAGATGGATGATAACACTACAGGTAAGTGGAAAAATATGTATGGTTGGTTTTATGGTGAACTGCCCCCTTAAGAAACAAGGGAATAAAAACCTTGTTGTTAAGAGGGATTTTGTAATGAATTACATTAAATTAAATTAAATTATAAACTACTGAACACCGGTAGTTAGCATCAACATTTCCACTTCTCTCCTCCTGTAGAAACTTTTTAATTGGAATTTTTTTGAATTTCCTTAGTTTTCACTGAATGGAAACACACTGACTGTATAGAAGTACTAACACCTCAGTCACTAGAATTTTTCTCATAAAAACTATATTTTGTGTTGAGTCCCTTGTCCTTTGTCATAAAACTTTTTCAAAGCCAGATTTTTTGAATAGGTCCACTTTCACAATCTGTATTGTTTACTTGTCTGTTTACATCAGCTAGCACACTGCAGCAGCTGTTGATAAACAGTACAAAGTTCCTATTGTGTTTTACATCAAAGATTGCTCATAATAAAAAAAAAAAAAAATCATAATCAAACTGTGTCGATGCTGTCTTATGTAGGCTTACTCTGACATCAGACGAGGAAACTAAATTGGACAGTGTTGCTTCAGGGAGGTTGTTCCCCTCTGTTAAGACATTTCTGGAGAGACAAAAAATGTCCACGGCAAATGTCCTGTAACAGGCAGTAGTCATGCATTAATCTATGTGCTGTGCGTTGGCTCTGTTGGTAATGACAGCCCTGGTAATGAAGCGTATGTATGGCCCATTTCCCACTACAGGTAGGAAAATTGAGGCCAGGAACATTTTTAGAAACTCAGCTAATTACAAAAAAGGAGGACACTTCGATTGCGGGCTTGGTGAAATAAACAAGTATGGCACTGAAACCCATCAGATGTAAGAAAACTGCAGGGTAGATTTGAAGGGCCCATTAGTTTTTCTCTTCAAAGGAAAAGAGAGAGAACTCAACACAGAGATGGAGAGGTTTTCCATACCAACAGCAGGGGCTATCATCTCTCAGAAGGTGAGCAAGTCTGTGGGCGAATATTCAAGAAGAGGAGGAGTTGGTAGCGGTGTTAGAACCTGAGAAGTGTTAATCAGGGAGAGGATGTGGACCTTCTGGCCTGTACCTGATTACCACAAAATGGGCTAACAGCAACAACAGCAGCAGCAACAGCTGGGCCTTCGGCATAGTGGGGGTTGCAGGAGGTGGAGGGTAAGAAATGGAAGACACCACCAGGAGAGTTAAGGGACAAAAAGAGCGATTACACGCAGGGACTTTCCACAATATTTCAGATACAGCCTCATACTTCACTTGTTGACACTGAGCAGAGGAATTCAGTCTGTCTCTCCAGTATCTCCATGACGTATTATGTGTTCAAGACAAAAAGGTCGATGCTAATTGTGCTGATGGGAATAACTGACTATTTAACCTCCTGTATCCCCTCTTGTGCCATTATCTGTGGTTGCCCCTCGAAAGGTGCCCCATCGTATGCCTTTAACAGACTTTGTCAGTTCATTAATCCCAGCAGCAGTGGGAGAATGCTGTTTTTCTCCCCCCCGGATGATTGGTCCCGACAATCCGAGTGACCCAGTGACTTTATTGAGACAATCGAGGATCTTCATCTTTCCTCCTCTGAGCTGAGCGCATCGCTCACCTTTCCCTGCCAAGTTTCAGTAGATGACTCATCACTGTGAGACTCATCTTCTGTCTCTCTTGCTCTTGTCAGTTTCACCTCCTCTGCTTTTCAAATGTTTTCTTTTACACAGTCCTGCTGCACAGTCATTTAAAGGCCAGTGATTTTAACAAGACAATAAAACAGGAAAACAGGTTCTATTTGGGTTCTCATGAGTCTTCAGTGAGCTGATATAGCAGCTATAGTACAATGCTGGACGATACCGATAAAATACGATGTTAATATTAATGTTCTTCTGACAAGCCC
The DNA here is from genome assembly GCA_029814765.1 of Acanthurus leucopareius. Classification (NCBI taxonomy): domain Eukaryota; kingdom Metazoa; phylum Chordata; class Actinopteri; order Acanthuriformes; family Acanthuridae; genus Acanthurus; species Acanthurus leucopareius. The sequence continues at coordinate 3,779,958 of JAQMCX010000009.1, read as the reverse complement.
TCTCTTGTGGCTGTGCATAGAACATAAAAATCACATGAAACAAGCACATGTGGCCTTTTGACATTTTACATGTGAAATATCATACTTTGGTGAAACAACGTGACAATTTCCTTATTTTATTGATCTTTTTAAACATTTAAAATAACACTATTGGTCTACATAACATGATCTAAAGAGGGAACTCTAATATACTTACATATATTTTTCATTTTAATCACAAACACTTAAAAAACACTGCATCTTGCACTAATATATATTATTTTACATTTTTTGTTATTTACAATGGCATCTATTTGTCCATAGCCATAACTTATTGCCTTTTGTTGTTGTACTTGAAAAGCTAAAAAGTGTGGTTGTTTTGCTTTACATGTGCTTGTACATTTCTCTATAAAAAGACCTTTATAACACAAGTTGTTCTTATTTATAAATACGGTGTTAACAAAATCTGCGGGGAGCCCAGAGGACTGTCTGTGACCTCATAAAGATCAATGTGAAGCTTTCACAGCAAGAGAAGGAAATGTAACAATGTAACAATATGATTGTTTTGCACTTCCTTTGACATGAAAGCCACACGGAAAGAGACAAATCTATTCTGAGCCATAAAAGGCTCATTTCTTGTCTTATTTTAAACTTGTTTATTTCTGAGAGGAATATTTAGAATATCTTTGGACTAAAATAAAAGTGTCATGGGCTTGAAAAGGGGGAATTCACTTGAGTATGTGCAGATGTTTTAAACACGCGCACACATACACATACGCGCACTCACATGGTATCACACATTACAACCGTCTGCGTCTTGCAAAAGGCGATATCACAACATCCGGCTTTGTACTTTGCAACCATAAAGCGACCATCAAAACACCTCCACCTGTGAGGCGATCCAACATGTGATAGTGGCTCTGGGTGCCCTTCATGTGCTGTGGAGCAGAGTGCAGTGGTTCATTCTGTCATGGCTGCCTGAGGCCAGGTGAACGTTTCCTTCCCTCACTCTTTCCTGTTCCTCTTAACAAACGGGCAGGTGAGGCAGGCAAAGCCCACTTAAGATAAGTGGATTAAGTCGCCTGTATCTTAAGCCTTGCAGTGACCGTATCAGTCTTCCATACAGACACACTAGGCATGTTTCAGTATTGAAACTTGTAAAGCAGAGGAGATGATTGTTGATAATTTTTAAAAACGCTCCGTTGAACTTCACACAGATACTAGATGATGCATGTTAAGATCATATTCAGGCTTGATGCTTAAACTGTTTTTCCTTGTTATTCTGTTACTTACTAATACTTAAACAACAAAAAAAAAATCCATAACTGTAGAAACGTATAAGACAAGATGCTGAGGGATGCTAAACGTTCCTATAAGCTTAGTGGGACTGCAGATCATGTTCCATTGGTATAATAGTACAGCTGACTGCTTTCACATACACAAAGTCAATGAGTCCATTGTTCATACAGAAATACTGATAGCGGCTTTAAAGAACATAGTAATACATGCTTGCATACAAACTCTCCCGCTCTCACAGCCAGAGAGTGCGAAGCAGGATAGAAGAATATGGAAACTAGTGAAGTTTGTTTTGGGAAAGCGTAAGTGACCTCTTCAAACTCTCAGTCCAGAATAATCATTTTTACTGCCACAAGAATAATTGTGTGGAATGCAAAAGTCTGCGCGGTGCCTTGCTTAGGCCTCTCTAAGTACTGTTGAATTTATCCTTTCAGTAAGCTGTGGTCCCATGATGCTTTTCTTTAAGTGATAAAGTGAGGAAAGGAAGCGGTTTGCTGAGTGAAACATGTACAGACAGTGCAGAAGGAATAAAGGCTTCCACATCAAACTGACAGAGCAAATGGAAGCTCAATTTACACAGATATTATATTCAAGTGATTATTACATTCCAGCCACTGACTTCCAACTCTCTTCACTGAAAGACGTGAAACAATACAGACTCAGAAGCCAAAGTGAGCTAGCTTATGCTCTAATCAACAATCCAACAGTGACCACTGTCTACACAATGCAGAGCACAGCAGCTTCGTGAATTAGCAGGAGCCATGTTGGTGTGTGTTGTTTTTGCTTTATAAGGCCCTCAGTGAGTAGTCATTGAAAAAGTATGTTCCTTTAGTCACAAAATGGGAATTTGGAGATTTTGACAAGCCTCTGTAGAAAGTCACAGGGCAGGCACCAGTCGGACTGACATATGAGTGGACTGAGACAGGGCCGTCCCTGTTACCGCTTGTCTTGTTTTGCTTTTTTGCTCTGTTCTTGTAAATCCAATTCATTCTTTCTCCAGAAATGAAACTTTGATGATGGTCAGATAATCAGAAGTTACTCTGAGGTACTCTGTTATAGGTTTTTAGGCAACTTTACAGAAATTGTCCTTGTTGGAGCAGTTTTAATGCAGCATACTTTTTTTAATCTAAGTACTCTGTCAAGAAAATCTTTATTTTTTCCTCTGTTACATTTGCATACATACAAGATCTTTTTTCAGGATGAAGCAAGATATTTGAAATATTGAAATAGTTATTGTTTTTACAAAGACTTTTCTTGCTTTAACAACAACTTTAACTTTGGTTGATTCAGGAAATGAAAGAAAAGGAATTGACCAGTAGCTTTTAAATATCATGCTCTTTAGTCTTCAGCTTTGGGGGAAGCTATCAAGTATTTTCAAGCCAGAGGAGTTATTAACACAAATGTTTAAGCTCAGTTGCAGGTTTGTTTGATTCTTTAAATTTAGGACTTCAGTCCTTAAATTTTTTAGTCAAAGTCATGTGAATCTAACTTCACAGCTCTAATGTTAAACATTTATTTTAATATATTATATTAAAGGAATGTAGTAAATATTTGGATCAAATGACTATACTTCCCTGTGCAAATGTGTCACTGCGACATTGAAAAACATGTCCCAGACTTCCCTTTTCAAATAAGGGAAAGCATGACAGGCATGTACGCCACCTCCCACACTCTATTTGTTGTCCTGTTTTCCCGCGAGGCGTATAAAAAGGGGAAAAATGAATGTGATATCTTTTTACATCTAAGTCCTTAATGTTCTCTGGTGGCTAAGGAACCCCCATATTTCCACCCTGCCTCTTCAAACCCCCCCCCCAACAAAAAAAAAAAGTTTAAAGCCTCTCGCTCAGCTGGGTTCTCTCTTTGTACGGAGAATGTTCAAAGTATTACACTGTCACTAATCATCCATGTTACAACATCTTGAGCAGCGAGAGCTCTCACTCTGACTCCACCAAACCGTTATGGTGCCACAGGGTTGAAGGAATACTCCACTTTGATCTCCTCAGAGGAGAGCTATGGAGACATCTTTCAGCCACTCTGCTCCTCTCCCCGCTCCCCTTCCCTCACCCCTTCTGCTCTCCTCCCCCTCACTCCCTCCGGTGAGAGACTTTAAACAGTAGGCTGGAGGCTGTTATTTTGGGAGGGCTGAGGGGCGAGGGGGCGAGCGAAGAATAATATCTTGTACTCCAGGGCCCGGACGGCTCCCCCAAGCCCATCAAACGAGTAACAAATGCGGTTACAGACCTATAAAGAATAAAGGGAGGGGAGAGAAGAAGAACGAGGGGGCAACATTTTTCTGACACAGTTTTACAGCTTTGCTTATTACAAGGAGCAGCTTAAGCTGTCCCTCCTCTCCTCGCTCAGCTCACCGCCTCCTTTATCAGTCATATCTGTACATTCCTGTAAGGACAGAGGGGCGCAGGATGAAGGGATGAGCTGGGTGAAAGAGTTGACTAGAGAGTGGGGCGACAGCATAAAGGGGAGTGGATTGATTCAATATTTTTCTGCGGTTTATGGTTTTAATCCTTACAGTGAATGCAGACCTTTACTGTTAATGCAATAATGAGAACATCTGTTTGTCCATACTTCTCCCTTTTTATGGTATTTTAGTAACTTTGAAAAGATAATCATTTCCTTCGATTTGAAGTAATAACTATTATTATTTTTTACATTTTGAAATTAAATCTTTTTTGTATATCACAAAAAGTTATTTCATGCTAATGTCCAGATGAAATAATAGCATGCCGTTACATATTTACATAAACTACAATAACAAGAAAAAAACCTCAATAAAAACTGCATGTTATTTCAAAATATATAAGAATTATCATGTGCTTAGCAAATCCTTAAAAAGTGCTTAGTAAATTTCCAAATTTTATTTAAAGGTTGGAAAAAATTTATTGCTACAAGATCAATGACAAATAGGATTTTTGTAACACTATTTTGTCAACCTTGTTTCTATGACATTGTCTTTTTATCATTGAAAATGTCAGATTTCAAACACTGAAAAACTGAAGCAGCTGCTATCGTGTCATGATTTTATAGTTAACTAATCACTCGATTCCCACACTTGCCTTCTTTTTTTGCATTTTGTTTACGTTTGTAATATTTTTTTGTTTTAATGTCATCACAGCACTCTTGTCAAATTTACTTTTTTTTAAATGGTTTCTATATATAGATCTATTTTACTACATTTTGGAAAACATGTTTTTGTTTAACTAAAATCTAAATAAGATAGCAGAACAATTTTTACATGTGGTGACTTTTTGTGTCTAATAGCCCTTTGAGATGACAGTACTGTCCTTTGATTTAGACATAAGAAGTGTCAAATCAAAGCTTATTAAATTGCATGATAACTTGTGGCAATATACACGTCATACTTTTACTGATCACATGTACACAGAAACTGTGCAGCTCTGCACCTGTTAGTGAGAAAGCAAAACTAAATATTAATGAATCATACAGGAGTAAAATCTCTACCAACCTCCTACTCTAAAAAAAACCTTGAATGTTTACTTTACAGGGAATACTGAATGAGAAAACGAGGGAGGGATTGAGGGATTTCAGACACAGCCAGTGAGAAACAAACAGCATAGCACCGGCACTCAACTCCTGATTTGAATATCTTATCAGAAACAGCAAAAGAGCCATTATTTACAAATTATAGTGATTAAGTTACCTTTTGTGCCTCTCAGTAATTATCAGTTTGCTCTATGTGGGTCCAGTAAACATAATATTTGCTTTACCTCCTTGCTGGATTGTACATGGATAACACGCCTGGGGCAGTAACCTTCATATAACAGCTGAAATGCTTCTGTTGTAGTCACATTTCAGAGCAGACGCATTAGAGGATTGATTTTCATATTTCTATTTTAACCCAATTTAAATTCTCTGGAAAAGAGTTTCAGCAGGTTCTGCATGATTCCAAGTTCCCTTGCCTCTCGATCAGGTAAGAAACATCCTTACAACTGTGATATTATAGTGTTTTTCCTGAAGGTTTTGCAAAGACACTTATGTTGATGTTCAAATGAACTTTTAACACTCAAAAAAATTGGCTGAACGCTGTTTCCTGATGCAGAAAAATTGTACCTCCTGTAATAAAAACTCCTATAACAAATTAAGATATGACCCTCTGCACAGGATCAGGATCCCCTTCAGTTAATCAGACTGTGTCTCAAGCATTGTATATGGAAACCCTGTAGTTAATTTTATATCAATTTATCTAACTGTCAGCACTGTCACATAAGAATATAATGGTAGGGGAAGAAAAACTCAGTAATGATGAGTTCTATACACTTCGTATGTTTGAATGAAGTCAGTTTCCTGACCCCTCTCTCTCTCTCCATGTCTGCTCTCTCATTTCCTCCCCCACCAGTCTAATGAACCACAGTTCACTGACCAGTGAGATGTGGCTGATTAATTCAGAGCCAGAGAGGAGGCTCTGCCCCTCTCCAGGGCAGCAGGGAGGATGGCTGGACATCTCATCCTCACTCAATTAAACTAAACCCTCGGCCCACGTTACCTCCCCGTCTCCCAAAGGACAATTTCACTGCGCTACTTAGGACAGCACTACATCACCAAAATAAAACTGTACAGTGCAATTAACCTAACATGTATTAAAAAAGAATAAATCATCTATTTTTTTCCCACTGAGTTACATGCCAACATGGGCATTTTTTATTTCTAGATGTCGTAAAAGTGTCTTGTAACTCCAGCTGAAAGATGGGAGGCATCACAGTACATCACTGATGCTCGGTGCTTAAACAAGTTAAGGTAACTGGACTTTATGTCACAGATGTTGATTTTAATTTAAATATGTTGGTCATTATAGTCCTTTAAAGATGCTTGCAACACATTTTAAAATTCTTATCTAAAGGATACGAATTGTTGGTGCAAGTCAGCCAGGTTGGTGGAGTTACAAGTGGTAGAAATTCTGGATATGGTCTGTGAATTATAAAAGGAGTTCCCATGAATGGAGATGACACGAACACTATCAAATATTAAACGTCTCGTTCCATGGCCAACTGATGTTTTAAGGAGATAAAGCCATCGAGACGATTAGGTTTCATATTCTTTGTTGGCTAAATGCACCACTAACGGCAGTGCATGACGACGGCCATATGAGACTTGCCAGACTGCAGTACAGTGAAGAGCCTGTCGGAGATAAAGTTTCCTCTCATCTTGCAGTAAAGGCTGTAAGCCACCTTCTTTTACTTCACTCTCGTTTATGAAAACCACACAAATTAGAATCGACCTAGGGGGGAAATTGCTGGTCAAAGTTTAAGCATTTTTTAAGGAATTTTTTGGGGCGTGTGTATCATTGAGTCTGCAGGCATGATAAGAATCTGCTGATGAACAAGGCAGCCATGAGAATAACAGCCTCCCTGCTCCTCTGGTATCTCCTCTCAACCATGAGTCAGGGGGAGGGGGGGTCCACTGAGGGCCTGGGACCTCTCACTCATCCCCCAATCATCCGAGGTGCTAGTGGGTGTTATCATCATGTGGACATCTCTTTACCTGTGAAATATTATCGCCTGGCTTGTCTCCACACAAGTGCTCTTTCAACAAGGCCTAATAGTTCTCTTGTTTCACTCATGGATGCCATAGCTTGTCTGTTATTTACGCTCTATGTCTGTCTATCTGTCTGTCTCTCTTTACATATGCATCTGTTTCATAGCACCGCTTTTTTTAACCGTCCCACCTCCACCCAATGCACAGCCATTGCTTCTGGAGGGATCCGACTCCCCCCATTTACTGTCAGTACTCTGATATTCTTTTGTAAAGCGTCTGGCAAGCAGCAAGCAGATGAGGAAACCCTAAACCGTTTATTAGAAGCACTTTGCACCCTTCAAGCTGAGTGGAGCCACTGTAAATAATGGCAATAGCAGACCAGCCTGGACCAGGTCGGCCTGGTAATTCAACTGGTTTTGGGATTTTGAGAGGAGTCAAGGAGTCACGCCTGTGCATGCACTGCAGAGGAGACCATGTCTAACCTCAGTGCTTAGGTATGGAGTCTTGTCAATGTAATGGCACTCAGATGACCACTGTGTGACATTTCTGGCAACACTGTTCTGTTTTAAAGTTTAGTTGCTATAAAGGAAGATGCTGTAAATGCGCTGGTATTTGAGGAAAATTCCAGGAGCCTTTATATCATAGTTTTTTAGTCATCTCAATATGATATTGTAATTCTTAACAGCATTAAAATAGCATTAGTCCCACCCATAAAACCAAATGGTTGATCTTATGTCCCCCAGAAAGCCTCTGTTTTCTCTCACAAATCAGTGTGGTGTGATATCTGTAACCTGTAAATGCAGTGTTTGGTGGTATCAAAAAGTCTAAAATGTTCCACATGTTGACTCCGCCTTATGTATATCTCAGAAACAGCATCCATTACTGTGCATGTGGTTACTGCACACAATGAGCTGGTGGTTTAGACAACAGATTTTATTCCACAACATTTACAAATAAAAGGGAGCTGAAGTCATCACTGTCAGCCTGCTCGTGTCAGCTTATCTTATAAGTTCACCCCACATCAGGCAGTAGCAGTAATTTTGTCATTTGCAATTTGACAAACAGAGGAAGAACAGAAAAAGTTTTTATTTGTTTCAATTATTCATTGTGGTCACAAATCTTGTTTGTTTTTAAACTTTTTGAAAGTGTAAATGTGGGCAAAAATATTTTTAAATCATCCACATTAATCTGCACCCACCTAAAATTTTCAGCAAATTATATAATAAACTGAAATTAGTGTGTCACAGCACTAAGATTAAGAGACTCAATAAAGCACTACTTTAACTTTAAGCACATAATTGTCTCAATTTGAGAAATACAAGTCCGGAGAGGGAGTATTTATAAAAAGTCAGGATATGATTACAGCCCAGCTGGGGCCACTAGAGATGCTAAGAGTCACCTGCCTGTGGCCCCAGTGGTACTTTACAGCACTTAGCCTGTAGGGCTGAGGTAACAGCTATGACATCATTGTCTCCAGAAATGCTGGGGAGGTAAAGTGCCACACAGTTGCCAGACTTCATTGCCCAGATCAGGAAATTACTTCATCCTCTCAGTTTTCGCACAAGGCCTGTTTACCAGTTTACCCATGGGAGGTGGTCAGCGTGGGGCTGGCACATTCAATCACAGCCCGAGACATTTAACCTACAGGACACCTCCAAGGACTTCTGTGAGCTCTCCCAGGTCTCTACACCTGTATTTTTGTTACAGCACCTGGTTGCTATAGGAACTATAAATGTGAGGATATTAGCTAAATGCTTCTAACCCTAACCCACCAGGTTTTAAGAAAACATGTACAAAATTGTTTTTTTTTCTTTATGTTTGCATTGCACGAATTGATAGTTAGATCTTTTATCATTGTTTTTTTATTTACCAATACAAATTACTATTTTATTTATCTGTAGGCTTTTCTATAGAGTCATAAATACAACCACCAGCTGAGGCCTGTAAAAGGGGAAAATTAGTATCCCAAGCCAGCAAGGAAAACGGCAAAAGTTTTGAGTGACTGAGATTTTAGAAACACTGGAGTGAAGCACAAATACTCTAAACTGAATAATCAAACATGCAGTCTATTTGTTTAAGTGTAATTTTGTATAAAAATGCTACTGCAAAATGCCTTTTTTTTATACTTTTGGCTTTTCATTTTTTTTAAGCATTCTTATTTGTTTATGCATATTTATTTTAGGAATTGCGGCAGATTTACTATGTTTGACCAAGACTGGAATGAAAGAACATCAAAGTTCCTTTACTGTGTGAGTACCTGAAGTTCAGTAGTGTTGGATTTGGCAGAAAAGAAGAAGCAAATGATCCGTTTCTTCTTTTCTGATTTCGTGTTATTCCTTTATTCCTATAATCTAAATCAATGACCTTAGCATTTTCAATGTTTCTCTTTATTCCAGCAGGAGTCATATATACTGGAAAGTACCCTCATGTGCACTCACACATGTGTACACACACTTCAACTGAAATACGGTGAAGACAAATGAGAATATACAAACAAAGTGCATAAACATGCATACACAAAATAGCAAGCCTTTTCACTAATCATAGTTTTTTTTAATTGTTTTTTGTTCCATTTTGACAAGTTCTTAGGCTACTGTACATAACTGTGATGAAATTAAATATTCTCGAATGTGTGTGGATGAATATTGCTCAAGATATAAAGCAGGGAGAGACCTCAGCTCTGCTTCTACAACTGGTGAATCAAATTCGATATAAAACAGCTGCTTATGTGACATTAGCCTGCATTAATACCATAATGAATATTTACCCAAAAATGTCTCATCTGGATGAGTACTGTTAGATACTGTATGTGCCTGTTATATTAAAGGTCAAATTTTGAAAACATGTTTTTTCATGTTTTGGATTCTTTGCCTTTCAAAATATAAATACAAAATATAAAAGAATAAATGAATAAATTTTATAATTTACATGTTTCAAATCTTTGTTATATATTTATCTGTGTTGATCTAAATTTTTTTGACAAATCAATACATTTGGACGACAGTGTTATAAAATAAGCAATTTAATATTGATTTAAATACTATATAATTAAATAATTATTAAACCATATGGACAAAAGAAATAATGTGGCATAACAGTTAAGAAAGCTGCATTTCAAATTACCATTATGTGAATAGTTACTGTAAATTAGAATGACTAAATCATTATAATTCATTTAATGTTTAGCAGAAAATACAGTACTTAATCTAAAGTACATACAATGATGTTATTAGCCCCATTAGCAGTGAAGACAGTCATTTACAGCAAAGCTTTTAAACACACAAAAAAGGTCATTTCTGTGTTCATTTACAAGGTCAATTTCGCTTTAAGTTGATCAGTTTTTTCAAATTTGCGTACTAATTGTCTTCATTACAGTTGATGTTAACTGGCTTACCTGTGCATTATTCTCATCCCTCTATAAAATATGACCAAAAAAAAAGCAGTAGATCTGGTGTCTGGTGACACAGTCACCTCCTCACACGACACTTTATCTTCCTACATATTTGTCGGTAGAAAGGAGCTTCTGTTGGTTTAAGCGGCCCGAGTGGTGCAGATCCGGCTGCTTGTTTTTCTGGTCAGGGGCTGCCCATAGACTCTGCTTTTTTGTGATTTTTGTTCTAGTTAGAAATAGGGGATTTCAGCGATTGGGCAGCTTGGTTGTTTTCTGGCCTGTGGAGCTGTGGGCCTGTGGCTTTAGGAGCTTGAAAGCGAGGGTGGTCTTGCAGGCCTACAGCAATATAGCCTCTGATTTACTCACCACCCGCCACCCGCCTCACAAAGCCATTTGTGTAACTTTGTACATTTTCCGTTGATAAACTCAATTCCATTGGATTATTTTTGGCCATGAGCCCAACGGCTGATACTGACCCGATACAAGTGCGTCTTGTGGTTGGACGAGAGTCATGGAAGTGAGAATGCATAGCTTTGACTTTTCATGATGAGGCCTCTGGACTTTCTCTCACGATTGGTCCAGAGAATATTTGATGTGTGGCCGCGACTGCTTTTTAATCTTGTTGTCTATGATTTCATACCTTGCTGAAATATTTTAATTTTCATCCATGTGCTGCAAAAGAGCTTGTTTGGGTTCATTTAATCAAGAAAATAATCACAGTATGGTAGAGAAATCTTGGAAGATCATCTGAAAATCGGCAGGATTTGAAGTGCTCTGAGTCACTATAGTCACAAGTTATAGACAAATAAAGTCTTACGCAGAAAAGCTTATAAACACTCAAACCGAGACACACACACACACACATTCACTTCCATCCTTCACAAGTGCACATACAGTACACGCCCACTTTTAACCACCCAGTGGGACTATGTTTTTCTTGTTCATTTGAAGCCGAAATATTTGAGCTGCATGAGTCCTCTTATGAAGTTCTGCCAAGAGGGAGTACAGAACTGCTGAGACCCTCAGACAACAACTTCAAAATTCCCAGAATTCAGCAGGGCCAAAAACACCCACTGCAGTTCCAGATAGTGATGCTGCACAGGAAGCAAAAAATGTCAGAGCGTGGCCAGGAATAAAGCCATTATATCTGAGAGGTCAACGGTTTTTGTCTTCAGCGTTCCTAGAAATCTGCTGAATTATGGTTAACTGTGCCGCTGATGTGCAACATCATATTTTCAGATGGCTTGTGTTTGCTTTTCCCATTAGATTTAAAGGACAAGTCTGTTGGTTTTTGATAAATTCTTTGATTGTCCACAAATCATAAAAACAGTTCATAATTGACCTTAAAAGTAGCCAAAGTCTGATGTGGCATATTCCTCTGTAGGGCTGCGAAATATGACCAAAATCTTACATCCATATATACCTTATGTCTTTTTATAACCACATAATATTTCTCCAAAAACTATATAACACATCACCGATTCACTGGTACAACAAATCTAAGACTCCAAATACTCTCCAATAAATACGCTATATTTGCTGTTTGAATGATGTTTTCTAGAATATTCAGCTCCCATCTCCTTTAGTTTGTTATTTAGTCTTTTTTAAAAGTGATAATGGGTCTTTACAACCTTTTTAAAATGTTAGATCTTCATTACAAATCAAAGGGCTTGAGACTGAGCACCAGAGACATCCAGAGGGAGTCAGATCACCCAGACATTAAGGTCTTAAAGCAGAAGACCTGCACTTCTTCAATAGTGGGAACTTACAGCATTTACATCCAAGAAGAACTCCCTGTTTGTTTTTGTTAGTTTTAGCATCTCTGTCTCACAGGTTTCATGGTAAATAAAAAGCTGTGTCTGTTTTTACGGTGGATGGTCGTAGTGGTCAGCATTATGGCTGCTGGTTTGGATCTTTTCTGGCCAAGCATCATTTCATTTCATCTTTCCTGAGCCTCTCTTTGCAGACTCCAGCCCAATGAGCTCCCCAGATACAACAAATAGTTGGAGCAATACCTACAAACCAGACCTGTTACTTAGCGACTGAGTATAAAAAATGAAAACAGTCTGTTTATTGACAACGCAGTTTTTTAGTATCTTGTAATGGAAATTCCACACCCCATATTTGATATTTACAATCACTAAATGCACAGTTTGCTGCCGTGTCACATATACAAGAGATGAATGTACCTTTGTTTAGGATGACAGCTTGGGAATTCCTTAACTGTGACTCCCTCAGTAGTTTAGAGTATCATTTTTGCTGCTTGTTCCCTTCTGTGCAATTACACCGCTCAAAGTGATTGAAAAACACTGGTGTAATGTCTCCAGTTTCAGGGCTGCCTTTATGCTGAACAGTAAATCTGTCTCAGCCATTGGTTCATTTAACCAGATAAGGAGTTATTCCAGGCCTCACACAAGTCTGATGTCAGAGCCACTAATGACTTTGCTGGCTTTCGGTGTTTTTACATGGACAAAAACTGTTAAATGAGCCTGCAAAGCTCGGATATTTATAGGTTGGTATAGGTTGAAAATATTTCATTTGTATAGCTTGGACACATGTGAGCCTCAATTTCGCGCAAGGTGCAAAACCACTCGATCCATATATCTTTGACTATGAGAATGACTTTTTCCTGGAATTGATCCCCTCACAGTATTTAGACTTCACTCAGGATGACCCCTAGAAAGTCTATTTTACAGTGCATGCTGAAGTTACACTGGAATCACATAGAAAGTCTGTTTTTTAGCTGTAAAAATGACAAAAAGTGATTATTTTTATCAGATTCTTCAAGTTGCGCATCTCCTGTTGTTTATTAATTGTTAAGATCAGCAGGCTTATCACTGTTTATTGTCGTTTTCTGGCCAAAGATCAAAGATGTCCATACTCAGTTATTTTTTGTGATTAGACACTAGATTCATATTGCTGCTCAAGCCAAGATGCCTCTTTTCTCGTGTACCCTCCAGTCAAAAGAGGGAAGAAGCTGAACTGTGAAACAGTGCTGCATGAAACCTGAGCTACGTTTAAGCTGTCGCGCAATAAACCCCAGGCTGTAAAGTGAAAGCCTCCCATGTTGATGGGCAGTTAAAACACGTGGGGTCTCAAGTCTTTACTGTCAAGCTGGCTTTGGTTCCAACCAAGTGCCTTGACTACAGGAGAAGAGGACAGATGAAATTCTTCAGTCGTTGCTGTGGCCACAATTGTTTTTATGATTGCTCCTGTTCACCGCCGTAAAATTAGACAGGATTTGCAACTATTTTCCAGGTCTTTTCCATCGTTACTGTTCAGACAGTTTCGATCTCTGTGCAACAGCATCGGGTGATAGCATTGGCTTGTCATCTGGAAGTAAGCCATGTGAGAGTTTCAGGCTGAAATAGGCCTTGTCATTGTTTTTTTCCAAGGAGGCCTCCCTTCACTGAAAAGTGCTTTTCTCAGCACCGGCCTGTCTGGCTGCACTTCCTGTCCCTCAGCTCTCCCATTCACGTTGTTATTAGGCCCACCAAATGGCCCTGGTTCACCGGTGGTCTCCTCTAATAACTGCCACTGATGGACGGGGCTCGCTGCTTGTGGCCTTGGGCTTCACAAGACATCCAGCGAGCAGGCCCAGCGCACTTCACTGTAACATACACAAGAAAATGCTTAACCGCTGTAACATGAGCACGGAATAAAATAGATTGTAATGACTTAAAACACATCTAATTAAGAGAAAATATTGTAGGGCCACTGGTTGCTTTGGGATACTGCAGGGCTGGTTTCCTGAACTGCACTGTTGAGGGATGTCGAGGAAGAAAGGGTAATCTGATCTGCAGACTTAATCTGGATAAGTAAAGACATGTTTACACCACAAATGAGGTCTGAATATTCTCCAGTGCACTTTGCTGAATGAGAGTTTCAGTGGTATAATGAGGTGTATATGCCTTTTAAATGTGATTTACACGATTCCTCAAGCATGTAAAAATGGCATAAACAGAAATATGATCTCTGTAATTTTGAGGCGAACAGACCAACTATTTGTGCAGCCTGTTAGCAAACGAACACCAGACACTGCAAGCATGCTAATGACACTGTTGATGACAGTGGGGATGATTGTAATGATAGGGGGGATGATGTAGTTGATGATGATGAAGATAGTGGTGATGACAATGATAATAAAGATTATGTTCTTTGTAAGTGAAGATTTTTCATTTCTTACCCTTTAGAATAAGATCCCCAGTTGAATGTAGGTTTATACAGTTTACACAGCAGATTTTATTCACAATTAGTGGTTATGTTTTAAACATTAAGCGGTAAATACAGTGGTAAACAAAGCAGGCCTCTCATTTGTAGCTAGTGCCCGTGCATTTGGATGAGATTTGCTCGCAGATGTGATTTGCAGAGCTAGCAAGCTTAAGCTAACGCTACTCCCTGAGCCCCTCTCCTTCTATAGCTGACTTCTTTATGTTGTTGTTTAAAACAAGAACCCTGTAAAAGGGTCTTCAATGTGCACATGAAGTCAACATACAGTACATGAAAGCATCCCTGTCTACAAGTCAAATTACATTTATGTACAACTAGCTTAATTTGCAACAGCAAATAAGCCCATGTCTTAACGTAATGAGGACATGGTTGTAATAAGGGTTCCTGGCATGCTGCAAAAATGTTTATTACTGAACATATCAGTAACATGTTTACTGACACATACATCCTATTTCCTCTGTTTACAGCCAAAATACGCAATCTTGTAGTACATTAGCCACTTGCACTGACTACAACATCAGTCAACATTTCATTATTGTGTTATGGGCGGCACCTGGTTGATGTTTAGGAGGAGATCATGGTCTACTGTAATACAGTAAAACTCAGCAGTGATTTAAGTTTTTTTTCTGTATCACCATTTAAACAAAACAATGACCTCTTTTCTTAGTTTAGAAAATAAGGAAATTATTAAGCAAGTACCGCATAATTTACACTACATGTATTATTAACACAACATCCAGAATCATTTTTAATTATCATGGTTATTGTCAACTATGCAACACCACTAACCAGAGAAAAAGGAAAATGTTTTGTAATCTCATGTAATGTTGGCTGGAGTTGCAAGGAATTAAACATAATCAAATTCATTAAAAAGCAGAACAGAGCTGCTATCATTAGCCTAAACTCTGACAGCCAAAGTAAGACAGAAAGCTTTTTAGCCAGAAATGCTAATCTTTGCCATTTATATCAGAGTAAACACTGTTAACTCTATTGCTTGCACTGTATCTTCATCTTTATTTCCCTTTGGAGGAAATTTGAGTAAGAAATCCTCCAAACTCTTTATGACTGAGTATTGCTCATACTAAAGCCCCATACACACATGTGGAAGGAGGGAGGTCAATCATTTCAGTGATGGACTAATGAGTAAAGGTTTGTGAGTCCAAGCAGTCTCACAATATTTGCTCCAACACTATAGAGTGTCATGATATATTTTATTGAGTGTCTTTAAAAGGATAAAAGGATCCCTAAAATTCCCCCAGAGGATCTTTTAAGTCTCATTTTGCTGCAAGCCCTCTGAGCTGCTCCCGTCTTTAATGTCACAAAGCCCCCACAATCTAAACAAGGATATTTGAGCTAAAGATTAAGCTAAAAAAAAATCTCCTCCCTTTTCTTTTCTGGCATTTTCTATTTATAAAAACACATTCCTGACAATATTAGTGATTATATGTCTAAGAAAAGAGGTCTTGCTTGAAAATATGTTCTTAGGGGGTGGCAGGCTGAATTCCCCATTTCCCATGGGTGCACTGAAAGTGGCCGATGTGAGGGAAGGGGATAGGGAGGGAGATATGAGTCTGCGGTGCTCAAAAGCCCTGGCCTCGACCTCACAAACAGCCCAGGCTCATTCCACTCTTGGCAATAGCTTAAACTCTGTTGCTCTGTTCCCCCTCTGGCAACCATGTAGTGCTGGCGGGAAGATTCGAGACAACATGAACCCTGCTGGCTTCTAGACCAAATTTATAATGCAGCAATTCAGATTGTGGCCACTGGGTTGTAGTTTCCTCATTTATCTGTTACACTGAATGCTACATCTATACCCAGACGGATTGAATTGTTTTATTTAAGTGCTGCTGCAGAAACTCAAACATGGACATTAACATGTTGCATCTCTGCTGTGAGGGTATTTCCTGTTTTAAACTGGCTGAACAACTAGCTTTCTGTCCATTGATTTAAACAGTTTTGGAGGATTTGATGCTCTTGACAACTTTTTTTTGTAAATGTAGCAGTTTCTGTTTTTTACTTATGAGCATTAGCTTTATTTCTGCTGCACTTTAGACATTGCAATTAAAATATACTTTACACAGTGGAATTGTTCTGTTCAGTTGAATGAATACCAGATTTGCAGTTCTTTCATGTTTTTCCCTGTTCCTATGATGTTTGCTGATCCTGACTGTCTTCAGTTCATCTGTGCCTTCAGACTGTTGCTGTTGCTGTTGCTGTTGTTCTGTTTACTACAACAAGACCTCAAACATTAAACTTAGTTAAATTTACTGAGCCAATATATGAATGCACACCCTAACAAAGTTTTAAAAGGAGTCAACTCCAGCATTTGAGGCACAATCCAGCATTTAGGGTCACCTATTTTGTGACTGACAAACAGTGAAGACAAATTCTGAAGTCTGCAAGGGGAGGGAGGGGGTTTAGCAGCCTTCTTTATGCCCCAAAGGTATTCTGGGATTTGACGTCTAGACGATAGTGCTAAAAGGCTCATTAATCACAACAGACTGCAGGATTCAGAGCCAGTCGCCATTTGGAGGCAAGGATACAGGAATGGCAGTGAGGAGGTTGTATGATTAAAGAACATTACACTTTAAAGCTGATTTTTTTTTCTAAAGAAAAGAGTTTTCTTTCTGCAAAGTTTCTTACAATCCAAACATAAATTAAACCCTCCAATCTATTTCTGTTATTAATAAAATAAGTCCAATTATATTTTTTTGTAATGATTTTCCACACAAATTCAGTTTCAGAGAAGCACAAGCATGGATGTGAATATTACAAAATTGTGTAAAATACGGGAAACGTGTTTTTTGTCTGCTCTCCTGAATTTTTCTCATATCTTTTTCAGCCGAGGTCTTAAACTTCTCAGCTGTTTATTGGTGTAAAAGTTGATTGTCATAAAGTCCTTATCACAGGGAAACATGTTGAGGGCAAACAGTGACCGAGGCTCATAAAACCTCATTCACACTTCATTTTTTTTCCCACTATACGTGAGGATTACTGAGTCAGCAATACAACCTCACAAACACAGAGACAAACACACAAATCGCCACAGAGCTATCATATTCACAGCACTGAGGACTATTTGTGGCTACTTGATGCATGTGTTAGGTAATAAAAAGGACATCCTTTTTTACATTCTGCTCCTGCCGTCCAGCAAAGAGTCCTGGGGGAGGTGAGACGGGGGGGAAGGGATATGCTTTCCTGTGTTTTGCTGAGTTCAGATGACTGTCATGATTAAGTCAAATGAGCAGAGGAGGATTTACAGTCCCCCTGTGTGGGGAGATAAGGCGAGAGGAGTCACTCTGACTGACAGCACATGCCTGGGAGGGAACATAACCCACCTGATGGAAAGAGGTTTTCAACTTTCATAATCTCTCCCTCTTCTTCCATCACATCCATCATCCCTTGCTCTCTCTTGTTCTCAAGCGCTTGACTGCTTACCAACAGCAAAAAAGAGCCTCCGGCCATATGCAAAACCTGGCTTTAAAATAAAACATCACAAAGACGCCACCTCCCCTGTCTTCACGCCCGTCCTATCAGTGTGTGACTCACCTTTCTCAGTCACTCTGAACCTCCTTGTCTCCCTGCCCAGTCTAACAGTGCCGTTTCTGTGTCCACCCCACTAAACCCCTTAAACACACCCCCTCTGCTCTCCCCTTTCCTGAGTCTGAAATAAATCAATTCTGGTTGGAGCTCAGTTGTAATAAATCAGGCCCTGTCCTGGACTGGAGCCTGCCCAGTCAGCCTGTCACTGCCTGGCCTTCACTCAGGATTAATTAAAGGCCTGATATAAAGCCCAGATGTGCTGGAGCAAGGGAGCCCTGAACCCCTTTGAGCAACTTAAGGCTCTCTCTCTCTCTCTGTCTCTCTCTCTCTCTCTCTCCCTCTCTCTCTCTCTCTCTCTCTCTCTGTCTGCACACAAACATTCACATATGCATGCTCTGTGTATCAACATGTGCAGACTAAGGGTAAGTGAAGGAAGCATGCATGCACCTTCCAAGGCTTGCAGCCAGTCACACACAGACACGGGGGCAACAAAGGACTCCACGTGTCACTGTCTTTCTTGTAATTGGCTTATGATCGAATTGTGCTCCCCATGTCCTCTGCACTCTTCATGTCCTCACCATCAGAAAGCCTCTCTCCCTCTGTGACATTCCTACATTAAGTGAGTAGAGGCGGGGTTAGAGGTGGGGCCACAGCAGATGTATTTGCTGAATGTTTCTGGCTGCTTATGTTTGCCATCTGTCCAAAGCATCTAAATAGGCAGATGCCGGAGAATGCGGAGGTCCTCTGGAGAAATGCTGCAGAATGACAAATTTAAAAGGAGGAGTTGGAGATCCATGTGCGCAATTAGTTAATTGGAAATGTAAAGAAGTGATGTGGGATGAGTTATTTTTAAGCATCCAGGGTTGTGGGAGTAGAAGTCCCATCAATTTTCCACATAGACAATGTTTGATGATCTGCAGGTGGAGGACTTCCAAGACTTGAATGAGCATGAAAGTCTCCTGGATGAATCATCATTTCAAAAGATGAGCAACTGGATTAGAAACTATATGGCTCTTTTGTACATCTGAGGTTAGAAGTATAACTTCAGCAGAGCATTAAGAAGCTTAAACTTTTGTTGTGTAGACAGCCATTAAAGTTAATGTTTTGTAGAAAGCCTAAAAAAATAAAAACATTCAGCACTTGAAATCAGTCCAAGTTTGAAATCAGGTCACTTTTGCACAGATTCATCAGCTATGTGGCTTAATACTGAGTCATACTACAATACAAGAGCTCAAATCTGAGCTGCTGGACATTCAAATTACTTCTGACTGGTGATGACTCATTTGTTTTGTTGTATGTAGTCATCCACAACACCAAAATGAGGAAAAAAACCCCACATTTCTCAGAAACTGAGTTGGAATTATCAAAACTGTTAACTTAACTACATTATCACTCAACATTCATTAGTAAATATTTTTTTGTTGAATATATAAAGAAAATAATGAATGTGAATTATACAGTTTATAAGAAAATGCCTCCCTTTTGTACAACTTTATTGTACAAATTTTCTCACAAAATAAAAGTTTGTACAAATTATTTTGAAGCCTGAGTTGCAAACTGAATCTACCTTGGCAATGGCAATACTTTTGAGGCTGTTTTGCCTCCAAACTGTCTTGACTTTTTCTCTCCTTTATGGGTCCCCTGGTGGGGGCTGGCAGGGTGGTGTTGCTGAAGGGCGGAGGGGTTGCTCTGACTTGTGAGGTCAAGGGTCGTGAGGCATACTTTATTGCATGATGACTGAGAGGGGGATTAGATGAGTAAGATATCACTCTGTTTTCTGGTCACGGCTGAGCGAGGTTAACACACAGTGGCCCTGGGGCCTGGGCTGAGAGGAAAGTGTGTGTGTGTGTGTGTGTGTGTGTGTGTGTGTGTGTGTGTGTGTGTGTGTGTGTGTGTGTGTGTGTGTGT
>JAQMCX010000009.1:3724458-3760003 GCA_029814765.1 Acanthurus leucopareius | reverse complement strand
TGTGTGTGTGTGTGTGTGTGTGTGTGTGTGTGTGTGTGTGTGTGTGTGTGTGTGTTTGTGTGTGCGTGTGTGTGTGTAAGAGAGGGGGAGGGGTCGGTTGTGTTGGGAGAGGGTACGGTGAGGGCAGGGGTGGCTCGGGGGACTATTGGGCTGATTTCTGATAGCCACAGAGCGGTTTGGCCTTCCCGTTCTATGGCGAATGCTCACACAGGAAATTAGAGGTCTGGGCTTCCCTTTTTCACACGAGCTCCTCTTGCACACAGCCTCTTTCCTTTATTTTTGCAGATCTGTTTGACACTTCACAATGCACAAAAGACTATTTTGACAGAAGCAGCATATGCTATTTCATGAGAGAAAATATGTCATTTTATGGACCCAAAAAAAAAAAGATTCACGTGAGTGTCTGCAAAACCTTTGCGTTGCTAAGCAGCTCAAACTACACACAGCAGAGCCCATTTATTTGTCTAGCCTGTGGGATGTCTGCACCCATAACACATTTATTGTTATAAGTTCAGGACATATAAATGACTATCATCCCTCTTCATATCTCTGCTTGCAGAGGTCAGTCTGAAGACACTGGGGCCCATGCAGTCAGAGATCATGGCTTAAACAGATTGAGGCCATTCTCTTGTGTCAGATATGATATAGCTGCTTAGTGCCTAATGGGCCTGGAAAAAGAGGTAAACACGTCCTCGACCCTGTGAATTCCATTACATAAAGAAGTTGATTTGCAACTCTGGGTACACTAAGAGAAAAGATGGACCTAAACTTCCCAGATAAAGCTCGATGAAGCAAGGCCACACAATTCACTGTAGAAAAACTCAGACAAATAAACACACTGCCGGGCTTTTAAATCTTTGCTATAAGATCACATTAATTTGTTTGAGCGTATTATCAGATAATCGACAAATGACTCTGCAAAGCGTTCTTGCTTGGACCCGAAGATACAATCAACACCCAGGATGAATGTAACTTGGTATCCAGGCGTTAAAGCAGGAAGAAAAATAAACCCAGAGAGTAATTGCTGATATGTTCCTAATGTGCCCCCTCACCCTTACCTCCCCTTCCCTGTACCTCCTGCTGATAGGCCACCCCTGATGGCTGTCACACCTGGTGTTGAAGACGGTAGGGTGTATTTTATCTGCTCAGGGCCCATTGGGGGGCTATTCGTCTTCCTCCAGTCTGGTGTTGGGAGGTCAGGGACAATCCCTCTGTTTATCCCCCTGTCCGTCAACGCTGCACACATCCCCAGAGTTTCTCCTACATCTCCCCTGTGAAAGTGAGGCACACTTGCACTGCTGCGCTGGAATGCTGAATTAGGGCAATCAAGATGCTTGACACTAAATTCAACCAGGAAGGAGTGATGTTTTAAAACATATTTAATGCCCACATGTGCAATTTATGCAGATTGCAATTTATGACTCCTGTCCTCACACAGTGTGTGGGTGAGTGTTAAAAAAAAAAAGTTCTCACCAAAATGACATTCTTGGGATGAACACGCATGTATTTGTGTTTGCTTTTGCCATATAATCCTACAAAGTAGTTAACTTGGCATTGTTTAGATGTGGAGTGTGCCCAGTGGCCAGTAAGAGCACTGTTTATCTACTCTGCATTGCACTACTGCTTCTGCCTGCACACGTGTGTCTGGGATTCTTGGATAGGTCCCCTGGGCTCACAGACCACACATGTGGAGAACGTGAACTCAGCACTAAAACCAGTTCCACCATGACAAAAAAGAGAGGAAAAACAAGAAATTGTAGTCAACAGCAGACAGTGAAACAAGTTGTTAAAGTAAATGTTTTCGACACACAAATGCGCTTAAAAGTGTGCATGAATTAAACCTTGAAATTGATATGTGGGTTCAAAAAGTTGCTAGAATAAATAAATCTTTGCATTTCAAATTGCATAACAGAAAAATGAGGTAATGTCTTGTTTTAGCCATCAAGCTATCTCATGTCACGTACTCCCCCAATTATATTAAAAAACACCAGCTTCATTAAGCATGAATCAAATTATGTTTAATATTTTTATGTCCTTTGTTTTCGAGAAGAACAGACATCTTTGCATGTTGAAAGTAAGAAAGAAGGACAGAGAGGAGACAGAGTGAGAGGGATGGAGGGACGGGGAAAATGAGTAGAATAGGGGAGGGAGGAGTATGAGTGTAGAAGTTGAAATTTGACTCACAAGCTTGCACTCTTGCCTCTCTCTCTGGGACTCCTCTACTTGGCTTCGACTTAATTGCGTCCCCGATATAAACAAGGGGGTTAGTGTGAGAGCAGACCAGCAGCTGAGGGGCTCAAGCAGAGGGCCAGACTGGGGATTGAGTTCAGAGGGGAAGGACTTAACGCAGAAACTGATAGAAAATATGCAAGACAGCGCGAAGGAGAGGGACATGGACAGAGGATTAAAGATTGAAGAGAAGAAACGATAACTCCTCAGGCGGCGGAGATGACAGAATTAGAAGTCAGGAGAAAAAAAAAAATGTGCCAGCTTCACCATTTCACATCTCACCATATTTTGCATCAAAGCGAGCTTGCCTGGTGTATCAAGTGGTAATTCTGCGCTGTAATGCCAGAACTGGGGCATCAGACAGTAGCCCTGCTGGCTCCAGCGCAGTCAAAGATGCCTCTCTGAACATCTCTTTCACAGATGCTCCCCTCTGATCGATTAGTTCCAGCCCCTCTCAAACAGACAGCTAGGGATCAGATTCCATTATAAGTGATCCCTCCTTAGAGTCTTAAACCCACCAGTCCCAGGCAGATGCTGCTGAGGTGTACCATTGGATTAAGCCTCTAAACTAACAAAATAACTGAGGTAAGGGCCATACACAATATGCCTTACAGTAGTAGCCCCAAATACCTGTGGCTGATACAATATCTGGACTGGTAGGCTTTGTTGAAACCATGCTACTGAAGAAAAGACTGCTGCAAAATATGAAAAAAATGAAAATTTCTTTTCTTCCACCCTGTTGCCAGGAATTAATGTTTGCACTTTAGATCTGCAGATCACGTACATGTTGAAACATTACTTTTTTTTTACATTAAAATCTTACACATCTAAGGTCAAGGTCTGCACAGGTTTGGGAGAAAAAAAGAACGTGTTTAGGGTTAGGAAAAGTTCATGTTTTGGCTTAACATACCTGGTTTTGTCACTGGAAACATTCCTGCAACTCTTACGTTGTCTTGTTAAAAGTACATTTTAGTCTTTGTGCTAGACAAAGCAAAGCTAACCAGCTGCTTGCTTGGTCCTTCTGTGCCATTTTGACAGCCTTTTTATTACCTTGACATTATGGCAAACAAGCATTATTCCTCCAAAGAAGTCAAAGTATTTCTTTAAAAGGCTTTTTGGCCAGACCAAAGTTAGTTTTTCCAGTAAAATGTGGCTTGTTCTTGCCTGCTTCTGAGCACCCTGCCCGTGTACTGTTAGTGCAGTATTCATATCATACTACACATAACAAATGAGCTGATACATAGAAAAGTTACTGACATTGGCCACAGAGAGGAAAGCTGCACCTAACCCCCTTAACTTCGCCACATACCTATTTATCTTTGCCAGAGCCGTTTACTATGAGGGTGATTAGGACTATTATTATAGTGCCACAAGATATCTTACTTAGAAACTGCATGTACTGCCCTTTTATACATATATAACATCACGCTAACTACATTTTCTGCATTAAAACTGAATGTACACTTTATATTAGATTCCGAGCAGAATGTAACTCTCAATTAGTAAATACACATGGAAATACAATGTGTAAGCAGTAACAGATTTTAAGGAATAAGCCTTTAGTCAGTGTTTACTAATTCTGTGCTGGAAGAGATTGTAATAGAAAGAATAAACTAAGAGCTAGATATTCTAAACAACCTTTCAAATTAAACACTACACCATATGTTTATTAGTGATTAATCAGCACTGATCCCATGTAATTTTCTGATGAACACTTTAATTTTTTTCCTAATCACAGTTTTATACCAAGCGGGACAAGCGAGTTCTCAGGAAACGTATTTGACGTGGATACTCAGGCCATGTTGTCGTCTAAACTGGGACAAATTGTGTCTTGGGCAGCTGCCAGAGTGTAAAATGCCCAATTTAGGTCCCAGCTATTTCAGCGGCAATCATCCACGAGGTCAGGCCAGTCTCAGCACTTCATTTCTCATCTATTTTGTTTCCACCCCTGACAACTAAATGATGGCTGACGTCGACTCCCATGATTTGCACATTGGCTGCAAAGTTATAGCAGACATGTGTGTGTGTGTGTGTGTGTGTGTGTGTGTGTGTCCTGCAGCCCTGACCTCTCTGCTCATGTCCTGCAGGGGATAAAGGAGAAGGACAAACACATGTGACATCATTTCGAAGCAACGGATTAAAGCACTGACCAGGCGATTTGTGTGTTTGTGTGACTGAGTCCTCATTTTGTAAAGATGTAAATGATTAGGACATTTGCAGGGGCATATCTCCTTTTTTCATCAAAGTTCCCATGAACTTTTTTTCCCCCCAAATGACATCTGGATGCCATCCTATCTAAAATTAGATTATCTCTCTACTTAGGTCATTTGCAGTATGTGCCAGTGTGCGTTATGGGTCAAAATCCCACAAGTTTTCCAGAAGAATAGTGCAATTACGGGCACAATCAAGTGGCCCATTAGCAAATCAATGTCAAAACCTTGCTGCCCTGCAGCGACGACTTTTAGCTGATAATAAAGTTTTGGTGTAGTTAAAGGTAAAAAGTTGCCATTGCACAAAAGTTTCTTCAACAGATACACTACTGATAGCCATAATGTAACGGAGAACAAGCCATAAAAAACATTGAGCATGTTTTAGCACAAAAGATAAAGAAGTTGCTCTGCCACATCTCTCTGAAGTTGACTCAGGAGGGAGGATAAAGAGGGAGAAAGAAGATGGAAAAGTGACAGCAGCTTCCCACACACACACATTCACACCGTGGGCTGAGAGGTTAGGAAGCTTAAGATGTTCCCTGCTGAGAGTCAGATGAAAACAGATGCTTGTTTTTCTCTGATTGTGTAACCAGAACCTTTTACATCAATTGGAAATCTATCAAATTCTATCAGGCCAATCGGGCAAATGGAGTAAGTAAGTGTAAGTGTAATAGTAGCTGGTAAGTGTTTTTACATTTCACACACATTTGAGTTGAGTGAGTTTAAAGTGCTGATTGTTTCTGTATTTCTCCAGTGGCCATTTCACAAGGGAGGTAATTTTTACATTCTTAACATTCTGACATAAACAAGCATCTTAAATTTCCAAGTCTACTCATGTAGAACACATCGGTGGGAAACAAGCAACGTGCTCAACAGTGTTTAAATTGGAGGTGAGTGTATTATCAAAGATGTTTGAGTTATTTTTTTTTTCTCATTTCTCAACCCTGTTTCATGCTCCTCCTCATCTTCATTTCTCTTTCTGCCTTTTTTCAGAGACTTTTGGCAGCATCTACTCAACTGGTGTTAAAATGCATCATGTAATCCATTAACATGTACACAAATGTGTCGCCAACTGATTTCACTGATGTAACCAAACCTCCTTAAAAAGTACTCAACTTTGAGAGTTGTTTAGTAAAGAGAAACTTCTTAAACTTTGCTAAAGCCATTAACCTTGAAAAAGCCTAAAACAATCACCTAGATTCAGAAAAAGAAACCTCAATGTATGATGCCATTTTTATTTTGGTAGTATTGTAAACTCTCAAAAAGATACATTTAATCTAAAAATACACTTACACCTACAACATACTGCAATTTGTCAATCAATAACTATTAATGTGCTCCATTGACTTATTGCAGATTTCTATTCATGACTAAAAAAGAAAATTGAAAATTGAAAAAAAAATACTTCAAAGTCAGATTAAAGGAGAAATAAAATGCAAGTTGCTAAATTTTCTTGCAGAAGGGCCAACAACAGTTCACTTTCTGAAAATACTCCAGTCTGCAAAGTTAAAGTCTGCAGGTTCTACAGCAGCAGCAGCAGCAGGAGCCAGAGAGTGAACCCTTGTTTCACCTACCTGTTAAACAAATCACAAACCTGAACCATTATGAGACTTAAGATGTCAGAGAGTTTTACAGAAACATACAAATTTATGAATTGTCATAAAAAGTTTTCACTTTTTGACTTCAGCACTGTTACATTGGTTTTATGAGTGACCAGTTTGGTATCTGTGAACTCTGTCACTAATAAAAAACCACCAGGGTGGAGATGTTTAATCTTGTGTGAGTGAATTAATGAATTGGGGACTAAACTCCGTCCAGGTGCTCCACATTTGCATGTTTTTCTGATTCACTGTGGTTAAAGTTTTTTCACATCAGTCACACAGTTGCAACACTTGCAGTTTCTCAGTCTTACACAGTTCCCTGTGACTTCTGTTAAAATTAGCATCACCCACTGAGACCTGACTGTAACACTGCAGATTACTACTTCTTCTTCTTTATTGGTTGTCTTTGCTTTTTTCGCTGAAGAATAAAATATCCAAGACACTCTAGCTCCAGTCTTTTTTTTTTAGCTCACTCAAGGAGATGTTGGATTACAACTAAGGATAATCAAGACATATTTTAAACAATCACAATTAACTAAATTAGTCCCAATTAATTTATGATCCTTTAAAGTGATCATAATCATATTATTCAAGTAAACTAAGCCCTTGCTGGAATAAAATTATAAATTGCAGGGTTTCTAAAATAAGACCAAGATTACATGAAAAACCACTAACAAGTAGAAAAGAAAATTGTATTATGTTAGATGATTTATCATTTTGGTAAATTTATTTTTAATATTTGTTACAAACTTGAAAAAAATATTAAAATTCATTAAAAGAAAATTGTTATATAGGTGGATTTGCTACTCTTAATGCTACTGAATTGTCAACATGCCAAAATTTGACCAGTTTTACCAATTTAAATACAGCTGAAGTCTGGACAGTGTGGCCTTTCACCTTTCTTAAGGATTAGGAAAAAGGAAATATTGGATTGAGTCTGCAGATATTCAAATAACTCTGCTCTTCATCTGGATATGGGAGAAATTCGAGCAGGCGGTGGTTGAGTGAATTTTTATACGGGACAGAAAGTGGACTGTGAAAGCCAAAAATATCAACACCTGGCTAAGTGCTCGATGGGTCTCTGTATTGATCTTACAACCTTATAAAACATCTGCAGGTACTGTATGATGTGGTTGTTAAGTGCACTGCAAAAATTCCTCACTTATTCAACTTTATTTTACGCCTTTGAATAATTAAATTAATCACTGACACTTACATCTTTGCAAGCGAATTAATGGATCATTAAATACTGTGACTGTCATAGTAATAAACTCCAGGAACATTTGACATCAAATAACACCCGTTATGAAAAGTTAATGCAAATCACAATATGGATCAATACAACAGCTGTTTAATACAGATTTTGCATGATTTTTTATCATCTTAACTGTGCCGTCTGCTGTGAATTTATCATGACAGAAATGGTTTTGCTGATGTGGAAACTGCTTTTCTACGTGGAAATATCTGACTACCAAAAAGCCCCGAATCTCTATCACTTTGTGCTTTATGGACTACCAGAGTGTAATGGTTTACCCAGAGCTATTCTCAGGTACACCCACTATGACACTGAGCAAGCAGCTACTCATTGGCCATCATGGTCAGACAGTAGCATAAAATCACCCCATTAACAGAAAGCTAAATATTGACAGAGGGTTTAGGCTTGGCTGACTGAAAGTCAAAATTTAACGTGTGTGAGCTACATTTAGAGTTTGTATTTTTAAAGCAGTTTTCGAGCCTAAAAAAGAAGCTATTTGCAAATTCCATTATTTTGCAATCAGGTTGTGAAAAATCTGTGTTATCCTGCTTTCCTCTCTTTTCTTCTGCTTTTTAATATCACAGATGACTTGACAACAGCTGACCCCCATCCTGGGTTGATTATTTAGCTATGCCTTCACTCAACACCCCGCCTCTCTTCCCTCACTGACCACCTCCTTTCCCCCAAAGACCACTATTCTCAGGTCAGATTTACTGCAAAATGTGTGTGTTCCACCATATTTGTGAAATTCCCCATGTGTCAACCTCCAGCTCCCCTACACAGGGCTTTGAACCTGCCTGCTAGCTGGAGAGAACACATAAATCCAGCACCCCCGATGCAGAGGAGTAAACCGTCTTTATATAGGAGCCTAATTGCTGAACTTTGCCACAGCCGGGTTTGCAGAGCTGAATGATTTGTCAAAATTCCTGTCTCTTGGTAATAAATTAGCCGGCTAGCTCGGCCAGCCAGTTAACGTTTTAAATAAAAATGGGTCCCATTTGGATTCTGTTGGTTGGTAACAACATCTCCCTCATTTTTTTTTTTAAAGGTTTAACTAGGGCAAGGTTGCTTGACAACTGAAGAATGTTTTGACATTTTCGACCCTCCCTATTAATATCATTATGAACTGGCAGAGCAGAGCTGTCATGAAACACGAAACACGGCTCTAAATCTATCATTGTCATTCTATGAAAATATATAGGCCTTACATGCATCACATACATGGCAAGAAAAGTGGGCATTTTCGCGAAAATTAAATTACATCTGGAACATTTTGTTGTGATGAGTTTCATGACCACCTAGTTTGTGTGACCGTGAATTAAGCTGTTCTGGAGAATTGTGGGAAAAAGTGAGCGCGCCATCCCATCAGAAGCCAAAGTGAGTGTTTGTTTTGACTTGGAGTTCTCTTTGCACTTGGACTGACCCTCCGCTAAACTGACGTAGCTCAGTAACAGTGCGCTGGCTCACACTCGCTGTTCTTTTTGCTCATTTCCATTTTGTCTGTCCTTACTTAGTCAGCTTTTGTGCCTGTCTATGAATTTTCATATACCCCTGGTTAACTGCATAAAGCACATGCTGTAATTCTGCTCTGAGATGGTTTATTTCAATGGGAAAATGAAAAGTTACTAATCAGATTTACTTGAGTACTTTACTTAAACCTGCATGTGCATAATAGGGGGCAGCATATCACCAGATTGACCCCTGACTGCTGCTCAATAGAGTCTTTGCTGCAGCTTTCTTTGACTGTAGCTTGTTAGCTGTTGGTTCAGTTAGCTGAGCAGCTAGTTGCCTTACTAACCAAACAGTCTAACTTGAATGGGATCTTACAGGATGATTGTTGCTGTTTACACCACAGGGCCTGGGACTGCATCTCAGCAGGTCAGGCATCACCAGCAGGGATTTTGTTCATAAACAAACCCTTTTTTTTTCTTTAAAGAAATGCGTTTCAAGGTAATTAAGCTTGAGACAAGAGGATCTTAAATGTCTTTCCATTTGTAAAACATTGCTCTTTTGAGTATGCCTACAATTTTGAGGCGCTTATTTTTTATATGCGCATTTGCTGCTACTCCACCGCATTTAAATAAAAAAAAAACAAAAAAAACATTTTCATTACAAAACTGAAGATTGGAAGATGAATGCAATCAGCATCAGTGTTAATAATTAATCAATATAATAAAAGACCCTGAACATATGATAAGTATTTCTACGGAGTCTTTTTATAACATTATGCTTTTGTTTACTTTGACTTTACTAAAAGATCTCACTACTTTTTCCACTACTGCAGAATAATACCTGTTTCTGTTTTCAAAATGTTAGAAACAGGAAATAATGAACTTTGAGTGACACTGCCAGCTCTGAATGAATATGGAGCTGCCAGCTCTCTATGAATTCACACATACTGACCTCTCACATTTTAACTGTATTTGAGTTACGGTAATAAATTTACACCATAAAATTAGGAAAAAACATTAATGTGAAAGAGGCTCACAATGCACTAGTCAAAATTGAGTTACACAAAGATCTTCCATTTCATTTGTGTTTGTCTTTTAAAGTCATATGTTTTTGAGTATATCTGCACCCCGCCAGGCTGATCCACGGGTTTTCAGCTTTTCCAGCCACATCAAACCGGGAGCCAAGATTCTTCACCCCGAGTTCCTCATGAGTGAGGCACTTTGTGCTCTGAGCTCAAAATAGCATGCAGCTCTCAATTATTGGGTAAGGAGCAAACACAGGTGTGGAATCCCAACCACCACCACTGGTGCCCCCGCCACAGAATAAAGCCACTCTTGTCCCAGGGAGCCAGACTAGGAAGGCCAGATCCATGCCAGGCTTTGAACTGTAAAGACCACTTGGCCTGTTCGGTGCCGGGGCAAAAAGAGACCTTTTAAAGGTGTGGAAATGAAACGTCCCACATCAATCATGCATTTCCACCTCTGAATTATTCAGCAGTCAAAGCTGCCTGCTGCCTCCCCTTAACCTCTAAATGTGTGTGTGTGTGTGTGTGTGTGTGTTTCTCAGTGTATCCTAAGTTGTGTCATTGTGTCTCTATCCAGTGTGTGTGTATGTTGTTGTCTGAAGGCATTAAAGGAAGATTAAATCTCTCTACTATGAGTGCATTGTGATGGTTGAATTAAGCCTTTGAACTTTATGTTTGTGATTTTTATTTTAAACCTCAGTGAAATTGTCGCATGTTCCTCATTTGTAATTTCTATAAACAGCTTTTTGAACTCAAAACTGACTTCCTTATTCCTAAACCGTACAGTCATTTAAGGTAGACTCCCCCTTCCTGCATGTACAGTATGCTAAAACAACAACAAGTTCTATAATTCCTCCCTGTAGCTTAAAATAGGGAAGGACAGTGTGTGTGGAGGTGGGAGGGGGGCGACAAAGAGCAGAGCTCAGTGGTGTCTGCCACAGACAATGAGCGCTCTGTTTGGCTGGCTGTGATTCTGCTGGTGTGGATCAGGCGGCCTCGCTTAATTCCAGGTTCTTGGCCTCTCTCCTGCTGCTCTGCTTTTCTCTTCTCAGCACGTTCTTTACATTTATTGGGCAACCGGGTCCGTCCTGTGAGATGGGTTTCAGCAGGCTGACCGGGCCTGTGCACTGATGGATTGCTGACTAATTGGTTCAAATCAGAAGATGTGGACCTTGTCTCAGAGCCAGGTGTTTAGAAAGGGCAAATGGTGCTGGTCACTCATCCACATATCCATATAGTGTAAACATAGGGAAATAAGGGCAATAATGGTGAGCAAGATTTGTCATCAGCTGCTCTTGAACAAGTCAGCTTTGATGTATAAGAGAATTAAAGAATAAAATGCATTATAAGTCATTGTTTATGGATCCCTAAATTATTTTAATACTTTTTTGTTTTTTTAAATGTATAAAATAGGCTTTTTACATTCTCCTTTTATTGGGGATGTGGAGAAAAATATTTAGAGAAAGGCAAATATGAAATTAATCCATTAATCATTTTGTTAACTTTTCAGAAGTGGGAGACAAAGCCCCTCTCTGAAAACGTTTTGTGCAGTCAAAAAAAATGACAGCGGATTTCGGGTCTTAGTTTCAGAGTGCAGTGTGTTGCCAAAAGATCTGTGCAGTTGTGTGTGGCCCACACAGGAAATTAAGAAACCTCCGCAGCTTTAAGCATATTTGTGTCTGAATTATCTTGGAACAGCGGATTTAAACAAAAGTGAAACAAGGTTCAGCTCATTCTGTACATGTGTGGTCAGTAAAAAACTTTCAGTTTAAATGTAGATCTTATTGGAAGAGTTAAATTTTGAAAAGAATTTTTTTTATGTATTTGGATATATTTTTGTGTTACCCTAACTTAGTTTAACATTACAGTACCTTTATGAATAAATGTGCATCACATGATATTTCAAGGTTTGTTTAATTACTGTTTTTTTTAAAGGAACAGGTAGAAGAACTGACAGGAAAGAAGAAGTCCCTTTAATTATTTTAAAGATGACAGTATTAATACGTTCATTTTGACCATAGCTTTGTTTTTTTTATATTGTATTAAACCATTTGGTACTACGAGTGTGTGTGACAAATAACATTATGAGCACTTAATATTAACAGACTCCGAGCCATGCTAGCTTACATACTGGAAAATAAACTTAGTTACATCAGTGCGTGTGTGTGTGCTGGCATATGGGGACCGAACAAAAACAAGACTTATTTATTTGATGGAGAAGCACAAGGATGAAGATGGGACAGATTCCCTTTGAAAGTCGTGGGCCAATCACTTCATCACAGTCTCCTCACTGCCTTGCACAACAGATACAGTACACTGCAGCCAGCAAGTGTCCATCCTCTGTGGGCATGAATTTACACAGATGGTTCTTATATCAGTGGATTAGAGAGCATATTTCCTCAATAAGTGAAAAAACAAAGGCTTTACTGAATTTATTATGTCTTAATGGAGGAGACCTACATCAATGTATATTTGTGTGAACGAACCTGGATTTTTCTTTTTGTTTTATCAGTGGAGCTTCAATGTGGGGTCAGATATTTAGAAACAAATTCCTCAGGTTGGATCTCTGGTCTATCGTATCCTTGAGCATTTTTATCTGAAACAATGTTTTTTATTATGGTTTCAGCTAGAAATTGGCTTGAAGGAAACAGATGTTAAAAATAAAATGTGACATAAAATTCTAAGTGAAAGCACACAGAAATATTTCTATTTTTGCACAAGTAGGCTGATAATGACCAATCTTCTTAGGAAACAGGGGCGTCTTGTAATCCCAAAGATCAGTCAAGTGTTTGACATGACACAAAAATTAAAGAATGAATCAAATATATAACTAGCAATCTATATTAATTACACAGCTAATACTTAATACTTAGCTAACCTAATATAAAATGTTATATTGCCTGTATATGTGCCTGACATGCTGTGTCTTGCATAACTTAATATTTCAGCAGTTTTATTCTAATATAGCCACTATTTTTCTTCTAATTTGCTCAAACCCCATTTGTAATTTTTTTTTTTTTATCTTGCCTTGTTCTTTTATTTCTTGCAAAAATGCTTTTTTTGTGTCTTTGGAAAAGCACTTTGATTTGCCTTGTTGTTGAAATGTGCTAAACAAATAAACATGCCTTGCACGTATAAATCACCTAAACTCTTAAAGCTCATATCATTTCGTCTGATTCTTGAATATTATTCAAACATGGGTATTTAAATTAAATTAAAAATAAGAACAGCTTGTACTTACATAAATATATACAGTACATGTCCCCAGTTATATAGATCTACTGAATTATGACTAAATTAATCATTAAATTTTTTTTCTAATTTTAACAAAAATACATCAATGAGACAATATTTTTATTTTTTTTGTTAAAATTTTTGAATTCATGCTCTCATTTATTGTCATCTTCTTTTGTTGTGTCAGCAAACCTGGATAGGGAGTCCATGACAGTAATCAATTACAAGTAAAATATCTGACATTTAAAAATTCCTACATGTCCACAGAAGCAGTGCAAATTTAAGCAAATACAAACATTTCCCAGAGGAGCAAAGTCAAATGTATACAAGTCATTCTTACATGTGGCAGAGTGTTAACAGTGTTGGTGGAGCTGCCTGGACCGCCTGTGCCCTCCAAGGTGAGCTCTGTCTCCAGCAGGCAAAGGGGACCATGGGAAAGCTCACATGCCGATTAATCACAGCTAATGAGCTGGAACAGTGCTCGAGCCGCCTTCCATGACCATTCCATGACACACACACACACACACACACACATGCACACACTGCCATATAATGTCAGACACAGACAAACGTGTGAAGGACAGAATAACAGACACATATTTTACTTGTAGTGTTAGTCTGACACTACATTCAAAAATGATCTTTGATAAAAAAAGGACACATCTTTCACTCTCATAAAAGGTAGCATTATTATGATCAAATTATAACCATTTGTTGATTTATTTTTAATAGAGAAAATTATCAATTTATCAGTTATTTTCCATTCTTTATCAGATTCTTTAGTGTAAAACAAGTTTTTTTAATAATCAAATTACTAAAATTGTTCCAAATTTTTTTAAGTAAGAGAAAAAAGAAACCAGTCTGCCAAATTTCTTTCCACAATAATGTTAACAAAATTACAAACTTACCGTTGTGTATTCATAGTTCTTGGCATCAAAGTGACCCCTGCAACCAGTGGGTTGTAATGAACAGAGTTTAAACAAACAAGAAAGCAAAGCGATGAATGAGAGACTGAGGCAAACAGAAATAAGTGATGTCAGGTAGAAAGTGACGAACGACAAAGTTGAGGTTGATAAATATACTCCAAGTATTTTTCAGTGCTGACAAGCATGCCATTCTCAAATGTGTGTATGACTCAATTACATGTGTGGGCAAGAAGTCAGTATCTCCATATATGGCAGTCCTCAAATCTATTTTTTGCCCTCTATATTCTGCCTAATGCACAGTTATCGCATCAAGAACTAAATGAACCAATGTGGTGTAAGCAGAAGAATAATAAAAGCATCATCCTTTTAAAAAGTCCTACATGGTGCAGCTGTTATTATTTCATGTTACATATGGCCAACCGTACATAATGTGGTTTCTCGACCTCTCTCTGGCTACTGAGGAAGCTACAGCTGTGGGCCTCTTATTGTAACAGTAATCCTTGTGGCACATATATCTTAAGTGACGCTTGTGAGTGCACATTTCAGTTATCATTCCTGGAGGCACGTATATCTTTAGTCCGACTTCTGCTGCGGTATAGCCTGTCCTTGCACCCCGGCAGGTGATGCAACCGAGAAACCGTGGAAGCTGATTGTCATTTAAATTCTTACTGTTCAGAAAATAGATCAGTTTGTTATGTGATTACAGTCTCTGTGGGTGGAGGTCAAGAGGGTGCGGTGGTCTGTGTGTATAGGGAGCTATTCTATAGGCTGTAAGTCATTATGGGTAATCTATTTGACAACAGTAGAGGCACTGAGGCATCGGGTGTGGCCTTATGCCACAAAATCATTTTATTCATATTACGAATCGTCTCAGTCTGGGATTACAGGTTTAGATTACAGCCTGATGCCCACATGTTATATAAGGAATCCAAGCCTGCAGACTGCAGTGTGGAATGTATACCTGAGCTCTGTAATATTCAAGCTCTTACAGATACACACAGATGCACTTTTTTAAAGACACACCTGTCTGCAGTTTAAGACGCGACAAACGGAAACTTAAGCGAGTAGTCCCTGCCAGAAATTTGTGGTATGGGTGTTGTGTATGTCATCCAAATAAAGGGAGGTTTAGCCAAATCCACCAACTGCTGATGGCACATATCCCACAGTGAGGCATCCAAGCCACAGGAAACCTCCCACCATAACATGCTGTAGTTAAAATGTTATTTCGGAGTCTTGCTGCTGCAGTCGCTTCCCAGTCACGAGTGCTTTAATTCAGTTTAGGGAGTCAGTCTTTGGTTTGAAGGCAAATGTCCACCAATTAGTCATAAACATGCCTTATTTAAATGGGTAACTTTTTTGTAGTTGTTCACATTACAGACTGCATTGACTCAGTGTCACTAACAAGCCTGATTGAAACAACTTCTTTATTCATTCTACTACATAATTCTCAAATAAACCCACAACGTTAGTTCCATCAGTGTGGGAAGAGAGGAGGGTGGGGTGACCTCTCTGGTGTGTTTCTAATATCTCCCCAAAAATCCCTGCGGGCAGAATCGTCTTGGGTGTTCCAGGGTGGACTCTTGTGTTGTTATATTTAACGGGTTCCCAGCGCAGAAAGTAGGGAGGAGAAAGAAGAGGAAAAGGGAGAAAGAAAGAATGCTGTGTGATGGAGCACTGACTGCAGAGTACCGGCATGACCTGGAGTTAAAAGCACCCTCTGTGCATGGCTTGGGGTAAGATCTACGTTGCCCTTTCTCTTCCCCTCTTACTCTCCTTTTTCTCTTTCTTGGTGGGGAGGAGGGATGTAGGTAATGAAGCTTAAGTGAGCCTGGTGTCTGGTAATGTAATATACACAAAGCCCTTGTCAGGTCTGGATCCAATAATGTGTCATTTACCACGTCTGGAACAGATTGGCCCAGATGATCGGAGTGAACCTTTGCCCGGGTGAAGAGTGCTCAGCATCCCTTGGCCTGGAGGCCTTAGAAGCAGGTCCTTGCATCTCACCATCTCCCTTGCACCTTTACATCCCTCCAACTCATCTCTTGTAAGAGCAGAGACATGCTTCAAATGAGAGAGTACATATAAAGATTTGTGGGACCATATTTGATTGCTTGTCTTAGCTACATAATTTGTACCTTTTGGTGAACTTGAAAATGTTCCTCAGAGTTTTTTTTTTGTGAGCAGATGACCAGTTGTTAAGAAGGTACTGAATGAAATTTGCAGACACCTTAAATCCTAACCACATTCACACCAAGACAGGGCTCACCACACAAATCTCAGAAGGTGGTTTTGGTTCACAAAACTCCCCAACCTGTCAGAGCTTTCCGATGCTTCAGACAGCACTTTGAGGCATGCAGTGGTATTAAGGCCATTCAAAGCCAACTCCAACAAGAGTACATTGTCACTGAACCAAAAATAAAAACCATTACTTTCTTTATCCAGACAGCAAAGAGCAAGTGCACCCGGGTGCTCCTAAATTAACTGGAAAATATGCATTTTAGAATAACTACTTTTTGATTCTGAACAATTATTTTACACTGACATCTTACAGCTAAAGACACACAAGACTAACATCCTGCAATCAAATTCATACTCAAAGACAAAGGTAAAGGTTAAGACATTGTGCATTTTTGTTGGATAATTGAAAGTCTTTGCCTCCAAATCAGAGAATTACAAGATAAGTCATTAAGAGTTTGGGTCAGTCTCATCAGCAAGCCATGGTGCATCAAATCCTCATTTCACTAGTACTGGGGTGCCACAGGGGTCTATTACTGGTCCATGACTGTTTGCATGATACCTAAATTGATACATAAATAACACTATTCCTCCTACTCAGAATTTAAATGTACATTTGTATGCAGATGATACAATGATACATGCCCCTGGTTCCACTATTGATGCTTTTCACTTATCTGTAATTTAAACAAGCCTATAATTAGGAAGGTGTTCATTTGTATATAAATAACAGTCAACACTTTAGAAATTATGTGAAGAGGTGTTACATGTTTTCAAAGTTATTACATTTATCAGCTCACATCCCTTCTTGAATTTTTTAGTCATGTTTAAAACCGATGAGTGATTAAAACCAAGTCATGGCGTACATGTTGGTGACACTTTCAAAAGAAAATTTACTAAACAACTGGATGTAATTAAATTACAGATCTGATTAAAATCAAAGACTTTGATGCAAAATGGTTAAAATAACTTGCACTTTCAGACTAGCCAAAAAGGCTATTTCTTTTGTTAAACATTAAGCAAACCATCATGAAGTCTCTCTCACTTGGAGCTTTTGTTTTCACAGGCATCAGGGTGGGCATACAGTATGAGATCATGTTGCTAATGACTAGTAGTAGTGGACCGTGTTCTAGAAAAGCAGCTTATCATCAATTTGTAGCTGAGGGAGAGTGCGTTTGCTCACAGTGGTAATTACAAACGCAGGGGCCAATGAAGTTGCCGGAGAGCAGGAAGTGCAGGGCTAGAAGGGCATGTGTGTGAATTTACCACTTCGTCCCTGGTTGCCTGGGTCCTGGGTGCAGCCCCCTGCCCACACAGAGAGCAGGGGGCCCTGGAGGTCTACAGCTGTAGATGAGAGAGAAGAGAGATACTTGGTGTGGAGGCAGAGAGTTTAGAACAGCCAAGAGTTTATTCCTCTGGCTTTTTCTCATTATGGAGAGCTCAGTACAGACCTTCCTCACCAACTTGGATCTTTCATAATGTATAAATAAAAAAAAAGAACTGCACAAGCCGGTGGGAAAATGGGCAAAAGTGAGATGCCATGAACAAGAGGAAGGCTGTGCCTATTTTTATCATTTCACCTTCCTCGCTGTCAAGGGAAATTACAAAAAATGAATGTGTTTTTGACTGAAGGAGGGACAGAGGAAGAATACGAGGTAAAAGGAGGGAATACAGAAAAGATTTCTGTCTTTAAAACTCCCACTCCTCCTATTACATACTCCAAATGTGCAATGTTGTGCTCACCCAGGCGGAGTCGTTCTGCAGGCTCCTCAGGAGTATTGTAGCTCCCCTCCGCGGCACAGCCTCTGATTTAGTGCTGTTAATAAACATGATGTAGTGCTTACAGTGATTGTTCTGACAGGAATGTTTCTTTTTTACTTCTCTTTTTCATACCTACACACAGTTTCAGTGTTTGCATGTGGTGCTGAGAGAGAAGAAGAAAATGTGGGGCTGCATCGTTTATTTCAGACTCTTGCCGCTTTAATTATTTAAGCAGAGGACACAGACAAATTCTTTTCGGGCAGGTTTAACACCATAAAATGCCACCCCATTTCCCAGAATCATTACCAGGTCTGTTTGTTGGCTTTCTGGAGCAAACCCAGAAACTTGCTGGATCAGAGCACCGAGGAAATAGGGCTCAGATCTGAATGTGTAAGTATAATTTTTTTGGTGTTTTTATATTTTTATATTTAGATTTTCATTGCACATTGTAGTGTAAAATCCAACCAGTGATCCTAAGGTTCACTGTTGTGGGGTGACGTCGTCATCATAAGTATAGGTCAGGTGGACAAACCTGTATTATAGTTGACATGGTATGCAGTGACCTTGAAGTGAGGCAAGCTTTTGCTTTCCAACCACACAGAGAAATCTATTTATCAAATCATGTGCTGTATTCTCTGGAGTGATTTCTCACCAATAAAAAGACAATTTGATTGTTTCAAGTCTCCTAAAAAGGCAACCATACCCAACAAGCAGGATTTATGATGTGCCTGCCAGCTTCTCCCTGGTGCAAATCTTACAGCAACATGCTCTCAGAGCCCAGAACCCACATGACCAGCCACAGCTGGCTCTTATTACAACCCTATACAGTAGCCATTCTTTTTCACTTACCCCCCCCTCCCTGTTTGGTGACGCTTATTAGAAATGTAACATACTAGTGTAGGAGTTTGTTACAGATTTATGTGTCACAGGTGTTCTCTTTAGGAAAGTGTGGAAGGGTTACGGTGCAATCTGTGCCAAGACAACGTATCTACATGTAGGAAGGGAGGAGTGTGAGGAAAACTCTTTTCAAATGTTGGCTTGTAAACAAAAACATGTGTGGATTGGATTGGACTGCTGATTTGACCCACTGTTGGTAGAAATAGCCTTTTTTGCATAGCTTTTTTGTGCTTTGAATGTGAGATATGTTCTATAAAACAAATGCTAGTTTGTTCATGAGTGACGCATGATTGACAGTACCCTTACTAATATAAATCGTAATCTTAAAAGGATACATTTTTTAGCATGCATTAAATTTCCATCACAGTACTCATTTCTCCAAAAAAAGGCTACATAATATGTGCTGAATACAACTTTCTTTGTGCCATAAGTTTTAAGAAAAGTGCACCAGTGAATATTCTTGCTGACTCGAGTTTTCATTCTCCATGTTGTAAGGATTGTCTGTATTCGAATGAATTTCCAAAGCTGCCTCTTGATGGACTTTGACTGGTACCTGGTGTGTCTGCTGCCTGTCTGTCAACACCAGATACCCTGAGCGTGAGCCTGTGTGCCGGCAGACCGTTTCACCCAGAGTCTGGAAGCGCTGCCAACACGTAGGGGTGAATCACACTCCTGCCCAGAACATGTAACGGGGTCCCGAAATTGCTCTTGACTGACTCTTGGCGTTGAACGAGCATGAACACATTTGAGAACAGAAAGCATTCTTGTCCAAGCTACACAACATGTGACCAAAGGTGATGAGTTCACGGACTAAGCTTTGAGTCGTAAGACGGGGTTCTGACAATGTCCGTCTCTTTCCGTCTTTGCCTGTGTCTTCAGATTTCACTGGCCGCTCTCCCTCAGAAGTGTCCCTCCCCTGCCCCTGTCTCAACTCCTCACTTTGTCTCCACGCTCAGCTACACCTCTCCAATTACTCGGCACTACACCTCCTGGTTGTTATCCTCTCAGCCTCTCTCCTTTGACTCCATCCCCACCCTCTCATGCTGAGGGGGGGACACTCAATGCCTTTAATGTGGCCTTGGCCCCATGTTCCTTCTGCCTGTCCGGCTGATCCTGAAACAGTGTGTCCCAGCTCCACCCTGTGTGATTGATGGCAGGGATGCCCTCTCCTCTCACCCTCGATGCCCCCACCCTGACTAGAGGACAGCATAACGTTTCATGAGCTCATCTGTTTGGCGCCCAGGAGCTGCACCTCAAACGCAGGCACCACTCTTGTCTCGTCCCGCACGACTCCCTGGG
The DNA here is from genome assembly GCA_029814765.1 of Acanthurus leucopareius. NCBI lineage: Eukaryota > Metazoa > Chordata > Actinopteri > Acanthuriformes > Acanthuridae > Acanthurus > Acanthurus leucopareius. The sequence goes on along the minus strand of JAQMCX010000009.1, from coordinate 3,739,880 downwards.
GGACACAAAGCATGTGTGACCTCCCTTTACCCGGCCTGCAACCCCATCTGCACACGGCCCTGCAGCACCCTTACTGTATCATCACTGTCTCCATTCTCAATCCCTCTGACAGCCAGACTTAAACTCTCACTAAACACCAGAATATCCCTTTACCCTGCAGTCAAACTTTCATTATAATCTTCTCATTATTACACGGATGCTACCAAATTAAATTCCCTCAGTTAATTCTCTATAGGTGAAATTTCTTCTGCAGCATTTTCAGTTAGTGCTTAAAAAATATGGATGCAAATGCCAGAATAATGAAAGAGCATTGTTCATGTGTTTTCAGGAGGTGGTCAAGAGGCAGCTCTTTTAAATTATGTAACCAAAAGAAAACTCTTAGAGTGTGGTTCAGGTTAAAGAAAGACTGATTTTTGGGAGTAACAACTAAACTGTTAGGTAAGGTTTTAATAGTCATAGGCAAATTTTTCATATTTCCATATGTGAATGGCGTATGATGTGTCATTAATCTCTTATTTTTGTTTTTAATGCCTTTCTTCAGTTTAGCCTTGCTTTATCATACAGTCACTTTTTTGCATGCTGCTTCTGACTCTTGCTTTGCTGAAACACACAGATGTCCCGTTATTTGATCAATTAATATTTTATTCATATGTTATATATTTGTTAATCTGATCAACCATTAAAAATCCAAACATTATTGCTTCATCCTCACATCAGGCCAACAAAAAACAAAGACTTACCATTTTATTTATTTGGTTTTGATTGATCAGTTATTTGTTTCTAGCTCTTGATCTCACAATCCACCATGAAAGCCTGTCATTCTTCCAAAACAAGTCCCTCTCAGCTTTACATCCAGCTGCCCACCTTACCTTAACCTCTCCTCAGGAGTCCGGGAAAGGCCTGTCCTCCTCTGCATGTACTGCATTCCAACTGGGAAGGAATCTGAGGACACTGATCACCTAATCTCTCCGACTGAAGCAGCACCTGTTGGTTGCAGCGCTGGAGCGGAGGGGAAATCCAGATCAGTGGCAGCTCTGTGATGACCCGATACATCTCCCCATGTATCAGATGGTGCTGGCTGCTGCAACTGCTCATTAATTTAAATGGACAGGATACATGATGGACTTCAATAAAAATTTATGTGGACCTATACGTGTTTAAGGGGCTTCTCATACTGAAGAAATATCACAGTTTCCTGGAAACTTTATAGCAAGTCTGATTGCTGTGAGGGCACCGCTGAGGGAGCCATATGACCTGATTGAAACAGGATCATTTATGTAAGAAAAGAGCACCAATGAAAAGACATACAATACAGTCTATGAGTCCTGCCTGACAACCAATCACATATCTTGCCCAGCTGTTCATGCGGTGACCATGTGCCGAAGAGGACCCTGAGAGACCGAGAGCGGGGACATAAATCACCCAGGAGGACACTGCAGTTGCTGCTGCAGTGTCTGCGCATGGTGAAGACATCCAGATTTTTTTATTCTTCTTCTGAGACCTTGTTATTTGAAGTGTTTGTGTTGATATTCTGTTTACTCTTGGTTTTTTAAAATGTGTTTCTTAAAAATAAATTACTTGCTGCTGAAACTAAAACACTTTATTTTCTTAAAGTAATTCACATTGTCTATTTCATTGGAGCTGACAAGCGAGCAAGTGTAAGAAACTATGATGCTTGTTTATTGGTTTTAGATCATTTATGACAAAGGGATCCATGATTCATGTTCTCTCCTAGTCTCTGAAAATGGACTGTAGGTGCGCAGATTACATGATATGCCACATGTGTTTTTTGTGTAGACTACAGTAGGAGTGTACTCATGCTTTGGTTCATCTTGATAAATGATCTGGATTGCTCTCGGAGTGAGCTTGTTAATGTGGCCAGAGGAGGTCTAGTTTTTTTTTTCTCTTGTCCAAGGTTATTTAAACTAAACCAACCATTCCTTTAAATGTCTCAAATCCCGTACAGCATGGGCCACAGCCTTAATGCCTGACAGAGGAACGCTGCTTTGCATGTAGCCTGATTATTATCTGCTACACAAATTGCTAGCAGCTGGGTTGTTCACGGCTGACGGTCCCGTAGTTTATGTATCAAACTGTTGGAATGTGGACAATTACCACTTTCACTTTCTCACAAAAAACCCTAATACACTTTACATAAACTATTCTCTTGAAAATCCATCTTAGGGCTTTATGAGCCTCCAGGGTTGGTTCAAGCAGATAAAGAATTTGCTTTCAGTTTCATACAACTCTCTGGTAGCAAGGACAAACATTAAAGGAAACTCTTTTTCAAGCAAAAAGTTGTTTTTTTTTCACATAATTTCACCTCAACTGGGCAGGTCTTTTACATAATTCAGTTTTAACAAAGCTTCATGTAAGTGAAATATGATGTACCAGCTACCACTTGGGTCTGCTGAAGGTTAGATTTTACCAGACTCTACACTGGATTACTGTATATCTGTTGTGATTTAAGGGTCACAGAAAGAGGAAACCGCAGAGAGGTTAGCCAGCAAAGAGTTGTATTGCCAAAAAAGTTTTTGCTGCCCATCATATGCTGATATGCCACAATTCAAAGTATTTCAAAGCAGACGTATAACCCTTTAAATCGATTCCATTGCTCATTCTAGTAAGAAAGACACACATTTCATACAGCATAATAACAAATGCAAGTTGATCTTTAAGTATCTTTAATTTAAAGAGTCTTTTTTTTTTCAAATGTCCTATCATTTTAGGGGAAAGGAAGTTGTAAAGGAGAGTAAAAATGGACTGGAAAGAGGTGAGTTGTCTGAGGGTCTGAGAGTCTTGTCTGAGGCTAGTGAGCACCTCACGAGTGGTCGAACAGTTTAACCTATAATTACTACAATTAAATTAATACTCGTATTAACAAAGAAAGATTGCTTCCAAATGGTCTTTCACATGCACAAGAAAGGAAAAACAAAAACACATGGGCACCGTTTGGCCTCAGAATTTTGGCACTGGAGCATGACATGTCAAATCTGAATTAATCTTGCATATAAATCAGAAACTGCAGCCCGTTTCATGAAACTGTACACCATACAAGAACAGTTGTTAACGTATGACAGTGTACGTTTTACAGCCTGACACACAATGTCAAATTTAAGCAGTAGATCGCATGCTTATTTTTTGATGTGATTGAGATACATAGCCATTTTATTGCCGCACTTTCACAATGCATGCTGGGAAACCCCCATACATTTTTGTTGGACTCTGTAGCTGGACTGTAGGAAAAACAACTTGTATGTTTCTTAAACCACTAAGAGGATTTAGAGAGTTGTTTGAGAACCACAAAACTAAAAGGTCAAAGACAGGGAGTGGAGGACAGAATGGGGTGTGAACACAACACATTGTGTGTGTCTATGTGTGTGTGTGTTATTACAAGTATTTGGATTTAGGAGCTTCAGTGATTGATCATTTCCATTTTAATCTCTCACACTTAAACGGTCCCTTAGGACAAAGAGTAAGGTACAATGAGGGAAATACAGTAAATATTGCACATACCACCCTGACGTGTCACAACCTTTTTTTGCGAGGAAAATTGCAGGGGTTGACATCAAAGTCGAAAGTACACTGCCGAAATCAAAATGTCAGCCGTATGCCTTATAAAAATCACTGGACCCCTCACTCCTGTGATGAAGAGAAACAAGGGAGACTCCAAAGTCAACATAATTTTCTCCCTTTTTCCAGAAAAAAAAAAGCCCACTTGCAGGTTTTGCCCTTTTGCTGCTCATAGACTGAGGAGCGCTGTTAAAGAGACCTCCGGCGGTATTTCTGCTTGAAGATATTTTTTTCCTTCTGGCAATAACCACCTCATGTCCAGTAAGTGCCCTCCCAGAGAAGTATTGATGTAGAGGCGTGTTTTGCTGAGGAGTGTGAGGGAGTGATTAGAGGAGTCCTGCGGACAGAATCGCACTGCTGACCCTGGACATCAGTGATTGATGTCGAATGTGACCATGAAAGCCAACAGGGGTTGTTGTACTTTTGATTTTATTGGCCACCATGTCAGGCCGACTCTCTGTGGTGAAAAAAGACCTGCATTGCTCCAGTATAAGTCCTTCAACATGCATGCTGTAGAGACACTGCCGAACAACAGTATAATGATACGTTGGGCTTTGGTAATTGAATTCTTGTCCTATTTGTAGAGACAACAATATACAGAGTAATTCCCATATGATCTCCTCTGACCACAACGATATAGAATATTATACCCTGGGTAATTTTAAGTTATAATAATAATAAAACTCAATGCTGCGTTTTCTTAGTACATTGCTCTGTTTTTTAGTTGTGGGGCACAGTTTAGTTTTACACACAGCACTGTAGGTATTATGCATGAATGTCCTTCCTTTCTTTCTTTCTTTGCCATTTCTGCCTTGTTATGACGATGACAGCTTGAGAGAGAGAAGAAAGGCGGATGGCTCAGAGGGAATGACATGCAGCAAAGGACTGGAATCAAACAAAAAGGGGCTGGAATCAAACACAGGTTGCTTCAGGTACGCACTCCATCTTAGTAGATTATACGCATCCCAAGCAATCCTTCCTCAAAAATTACATTCATAGAGGCCTTATTTTATTCTTTACATGTTAGACAAATCACAATTCCTTCACTGCAAAAAAATATTGTCAGTAAACATAATCTATGCAGCAATTACACTTTTTGGTAAAATTTTTAATCTGTTTACGGGAAAAAAATTGTCAGTTTGAAAAAAAGAACAAAAAACACTCTCATAGAAAAACTTCTAACAGGAGAACTGTAAGACCAAAACGCATGTGTAAAGATTGGACAATATGATAAGGAATATACTGATGTAAAGCATGTCCAAATAAAAACAAACGTTTCGGTCTAAGAATTTAAAACCAGTGCTATGCAGCTTTGAAGTAGCTGAAGTGGATCACCAGTGATCCAGTACTGACAAACAGGTTACTTTCATCAGTGGAAAAAGCATTAAATGAACAAGTTTTATAAATCCCAGTAGTTCAAATAATAAAATGATACTTCTGAAGAAAAGAACTGTTTATAATTATAAAGTTACACAATGATGATAACTGTACATAGTTGTACAGTTATAAGTGAGCATTTAATTTTCTCAGACTTTAGCTCATTACTTTTAAATTCCTGTCTGAACTCCCTGACATAAAATGAACACTAAATGACCGCGTTTGTAGACAGGAGCAAGCTGCATGCACTTTACTGATAATGTTACACAACTTCTATGATCAAGGGATCAAATATGAGTTCACACAGTCACCCCATGCTGCCATCCAAAGCTTTAAAATTTGCAAGCTGATATTGTTGGCAACCGGTCATCTTGACTGTGCCTGATCATGAGTGAGCCAGGGACAGTGTGTGGTTTGACCGAAGGGACCAACAAACTTGGCTTGACTGGGGCGGGGTCTCTGACAAATGCTGGGGGAAAAAAAAATGCCTCTTTTACTGCCTGATGTGCTGGTTCTTTGTTGAGACTAAACTACTTGAATATCCCACACGAAACCATCCATCTAAAACTCCACCTCCACCTGTTATTTACTCGAGTATTTATGTTGCTAACAACAATTAGTGGAAGCAACTATATTTTAACATATGCGCATAAATCCACTTTGAATATACAGGTTACACAAACATCATGACTGTCAGACATAAACTTTACTGTATTTATTCTACAAATTATACATTTATAGCGAGGTTAGCAAGGCAGGGGAAGAAGTGACTGTAGTGCTGAATTTAAAAACGGTTGTTATGCAGCTATGTCTCATATATGTATGTGTGTGGGATAACTGTGAGGGCTAGATGTGTAGAGAAAAGCAGCGATGTAGAACACCCTCCCCTCAGTCCGCAGAGTGTAGTCAGAGCAATGGGGGAGACGTAAAACACTGGCTGCATTTTTCTCCACGTTTATGCATACTCAGAGAGGAGAAAAATAGACCCGTGGTTTATAATTCCCTGATTTCGCTGGAACATGCATTGAAATGTAAACGAGTACAATAAATTCAGTTTTAACTGCCTTCCTGGGAATTAGCCACATAGTCTGGACTTTAAGGAACTCTCGTACTTTCATTAAAAGCCACATCATTCCTTGTTAAAGTAACAAAGTCCATCTCATAGAGGCTGCAGCATGTGCGTAGTGAAACTGTGTGATAACATCTGCGCCCAGAGACGCTGCGGTTAAAACATGGAGGTAATGAGTGTGTTGGGTTTTCACCAATATCTTCTCACACTTTCCAAAATTGACCTTTTTATAGCCACGTTGTTGATTAATCGTCATATAGTTCACCTTGTTTATGTAGTGCTGTTTCTGCAGAGGGTCCGCTCACTACAAGATGAAGACAATGGCTGCACGGAAAAGCTTTCAGTAATGACATTTTAATATGGATCTCAGGGGAGGTTGGCTGGACCAGGTCAGACGAGGGAGAGGATTTCTGTTATGGATGAATAAATGAACTCTGACTTCAACTGCTTGTAGTTTGCTTCAGCAGCAAGCGCTCTTTTGGGCCCACAAGATGTCAGTCACACAGTTACCCCTCGCAACTATGCGAAGCTTCAAATTATTTTTACTGCCGACTGGTTGTTTTGTTCGTGTCTGAACAGTGAGTGAGCCATCCAGTGTGCCAGTGGGCACAGTACTCATGGATCTTAACATTTATCAGATTATAATTTCTGTTTTTATTCACTTTTGTGCAAAGAACAAAGGAATAGCTTAATAATTTGAGGAACATGCCAATTTTTCCAGATGATAGATTGATGTCACACTCCTGTCTGTTAAGTTAATATGTAGCTGTAGCCAGCAGCAGGTTATCTTAGCTTAGCATAAAGCCACAATTAATCTGGATGTTTAAATTTGAATATTGCTCATTTAATCTGAATTATTTAGTCAAGAAATGTAAAAACAACAATTTTCCGTTTTTCCTAAACTACTAAACTAGACCTCTGACAACTGTGCAGAAACAAAAAAAAGAGTCCATAACTCCCAACAAAACCCCTTTTTGTTATATAAAATACATAAGTTATCTTGAAAAAGGGGACGTGTGGATTTTTTGGAGCCTTCAGAAAAACTCAGGCTACCTGTTTTCAGTCTTTTTGCTAAGCTAAGCTAAGCTAACTGGCCACTGGTTGTAGCTTCATTTTTTTGTACAGACTTTACAGTGGCATTGATTTTCTTATTTAGCAAGCAAATTAAAAGGAAACACACAAACTCCTCTTTTTAGACATACAGTCATTTTCAAGCAAAAAACCCCGATACATTTGTTCTTTATCAGCTGTTCTCTGGAGCTCCCGGGGCATCAGTAAGCAATCTACCCTGTAAGTCTTGTCTCGCAGTCTTTCCATAAAAACATGGTTTGGGAGGCAGCTGGAGCCAGTAGGAATGGAGAGAGAGAGAAAGAGAGAGAGAGACAGAAAGAGGGAGAGCCGACAAAGACAGCAGGAGAGAGTGTAGCTATGTGCAGGGGAACTCGGGAGGTACTGGGGCGTAATTTAAACAGGCGACGGCTGTTGTGCAGACAGGAAATGAGAGGAAGGTTAGTTCCTGGGATGGGACTGAATTGGATGTTTCAGACCCAGACCGGTATCAGAAAGAGGAGACTTATGTGCCGTTGTTAAGGGTAACAGTAAGGTCATTGAGAACAGCATTTCCTTTTCTGATCATAAGGCGAGCTTGTCAGCGCTGCTATCTCAGTTCCCACATCCCTCTCAAATCATTTCAATGGGTTGAATTCAAAGTCTGAAATTCAGGCCGGAGCTGAATAAGACCTCCTGTTGCTGCGCCTGTTTATAAGCTCCGCTCCACTCTTATATGCTGACTGCCTTTGATTTGAAGTTTTGGGCAGTTTCATCCGATGGAAGGAAGTCAAGTTGAAAAGACAAGAATTATTTCAATATTACATCAAAAAACATGATTTAAAAAAAAAAATGCAGAGGACCGGTCTGAGAATGCCCAATGCGACTGGGTCTTTTTTAAGTCTGCGGTTTTGATTTAAAGCAGACACACAATACCGTAGTCAGGACCCAACCGTTCACATGTCAGTACACTGGAGGAGCATGCAGGCCTAAGCTGCTCTGGATTGTGTAACATCCAGCCATCTTGTGAGTTCTCACTGCTCAGCCTCATGAAGTGCAGAGTCCAGTGCCAGCCCGCCAGATTACTGCCCCTAATCAATCTGATTAGCCTGAGAGGGCGGACACCTCGGCTCACATCTGGACTGCATGCTCCGACTCCCCACAGTTTAGTCTGACAGCAGCAGAGCCAAAGCATTCAGCCACACAGGAAGTCGATTCTGATCATTCAGTGACGTTGGTGGCAGCATTCTTTGTGCGCTGTGAGTGTGTGCAGGTCTGCAAGTTAGCGTGGATGTACCTTACTGTTTTGTTAGAATCAACCAAGCCAAGTCCTGATAAATGAAGCATGGTATATGCAATCATTGGAGGGATTTCTCACATGCAGTTAAATTTAGGTTCAGAGTAAAGTTTTAGTATGACAGAAAGGAATTTAGAGAATGTGTGGGAACTGAGGTATCTGCACATTTAATGTGATCCCAATCTAGCCGTTCAAATGAATTAATTCCTGTAGTAAAATTTTATAGCACTCCCCTGCAGGCTTATTGCAGCTTTGCTCTAATGATGGTGAAACACAAGGCCACATGAATTAAGCCATGTCCCCCTCACTTTCTGTGCTCACAGGCAAGAATAACAGGCACATAAGTCATTCCAGGCCTCCTATTATAAACAGGTGTCACTTTCGTGATAAAATATGACATCTTAATTCAGAGGCAAGAGACTTTGTCAGAGCAGATTAACACATCATCACAAGCTATTTATTTTTATTGTGCCAGCGTTATTTGGGTGGAGGTCGAGCATGTCACGAGTTTTCTCTCGAGAGAATGTTGAAATGACACGTTCAGCCTTGATGTCTCTCCGTGGACTATTCTCCTGACATGAGATCAGCACTTTACAGTCCTGAGAACAGATGAGAGCGTTTAAGGTGTGTTTTAAAATAAGTTGCTTTACAATCAAACATCTACATGTATGCTGATGTAGCAGGACAGTTGGGGTTGTGTAGCAGTACCATCAACCAGACTCTGTCTGCTACCTATTATCACAATGCCTATTATTAAACCAACTCCATTACAATCAGATAGAAATCATATCAAAGTTAAAGATGACAGTACTAGAGCAAAGTTACAGGCAATTAATGAGGTCTGTTTGCTTTTTCAGGCTTTCACCAGGTGTGTGAGAATATTGTCAAAGGCACAGTGTATATACATCCATCCATCCATTATCTGTAACCACTTATCCTTAGCAGGGTCTCAGGGGAACTGGAGCTGATTCCAGCTGACGGTGGGCGAGTGGTGGGGTACACAGAGCTAACACATAGGGACAAACAACCATTCATGCATACATTCAGGGCAATTTAAAGTCGCCAATTAACCTAACGTGCTTGTCTTTGGACTTCGGGAGGAAGCACCCGGTGGGAGCCCACACAGATGCAGGGAACACATGCAAACTCCACACAGAAAGGCTGAGTTCAACAAAGAAACCATCTGGATGTGAGGCAACAGTTGTGACCACTGCACCACTATGCCAAGCATGTATGTATGTATGCACAAATATTAAATTATGGCACAAAAAAAAGAGCTGAATTTTTTGCTTGTAATAATACATATTTGTTAATAAAACAAGTGAAAAATCCACTTGTTATGATTTCTTGAAATAAGATTTTATGTCTGAAAACAAGATCTTATATTTCACTGAAATGTTACTTCTACTTGACTATGTCCTTCATTGAATGTAATGGGATATTTTGCCAAAAAATCTGACAAAAACACTTGGAGGGATTCTAAGTTTTCGCAGTTAAGTGCATTTAATATATTTTTAGATGGTTTGATATCAGCATGGTCTGCTATTTTTCTCCATTTTGCGTTGACAGGTAAGACAATCAGGAAAATTTACTGATTGGGCAAAAGTGCGTGCACAAGATGAATGTCCCCTTCTCGCACTTATGACATGGAGGCTCTTGTACAAAAAAAAACGTGATTGTGGTTCCACATTTGAAATTTTTTTTTTTTTTTTTTTAAGAAGCCAACATACTAAGAATTTGAAAGGGCATTTCAAAAACAAATGTATGCATATATATTCCAAATAATTATAAGAAATTATTCAAAAAAGTGGCTTATATTATTGTTATTATATCCTTTTATGTTTTTTTCTTTTTTGTTTTTGGTTTCGTTTTGTTTTATTGAATATAGTAGATCCAACCGACAAATTTCTAAAATATAATATAATAAATTAGATCATGCAGCTGTGGATCACACCACCTTTTACACTTTTAAATCTATGATTATTCCCTAACACTAAATTATAACAAATAAGTTGAGAAAGCCTATCCTTCAACATCTAACAGTACAGGGGAACTGACATGCAGTGGTCTCTGCAGGATTGTGCTCGCTGTGTTTATGGACACACCCGGCACTACCGTCTGTTTCTTATAAAGGATATCAAACAGGGAGAGCTGCCTGAGCCACAAAGCACCTGTTTCCGACACTTCCACTACACGTGTTTGCTGCTGTGTTCAAAGAGCCTTCAGAGGATGGAGACACAAGTTGCACTGCCTATGGACATGCACATGTACTGAACATGTAAGCTTTTTAATCAAGAGAAAAGTCAGCTTTGGTGTGGAGTTAATGTTTATTCCTGCTGCAGTGATGCTCCTATTGTGTTGTTGTGTTTACGTTTTTAGCCACTGACTTTGTTGACAAATGCATTTCCACTGAAAAGAAAAGACTGAACAACACGCAAGTTCATGATATAAATGATAGGAATTAATTAAGTTTGCCTGACAGCACCACTTGCTCCGTCTACCTAATGAATGCGTTTGTTTAAATCTCATTAGATCAATTAAACTTACACTTTTTCATACATATTACAAAAGCAGTTTGGTTTTACTCGAAAGCATGCAGTCATCACATTATTGCAGTGACCGACTCTTAAATAACAGACCTCTGAACAAAGCGTACAGTTCAGTATTATGATGACATGGTGGAGATGGACAGTCAATATTGTGGTTGTGACAGGGGGATGAGCCATGTGTGATAAGAACAGAGGGAAAACATTTTCAGGAAGAAGGCAGGATTTTTGTGTCTCACAGCTCCTGCTGTATGAATAGATACTACCATTTATAAACACACATGCGAGGCGATAAAGCTAAGCTCATAGGAAGGAGAGGAAACACCGTTATCTCCCATGTTGTTGGTAACGGCAGGGTGTTTCAGGTAGGATGTGATTGTTTCTTTGTGTGTGTGTGTGTGTGTGTGTGTGTGAGCGTACAAGGGAGCTGTTTTTACAGGATGTGACTGTGACACTTTGCAAGTCTTTCTGTACTGATAAACACCTTTGCTACTCATCAACTACTACCAAAGTTTTCAGTCATCATCTGCCAATGAGGAGCAGGACAGCAGCTGGCTGAATTAAGGGCAGCTCTGTGTTTTAACTGCACTAAAATCAGTAGACAAAAAGTAAATGTTCAACAAATTGTCACTGTGTTAAATATCTACTTTCTTTGGTGAATTCATGCTGTTTTATCACTTTGTTTTTTGTGTTCTTCACTTTCTCCTAAATTTAAATGGCAACAGTATTTCTGACATCAGATTATACAGGTAATCAGCCTAAATGCATACCATGCGCTGGAGCAACGCGGCCACTGTAAATTCAGTTGCAGATTTTTATTTACTGTTTTGTGTCCTTTCAATTATGATTTAATTCAGTTAGTATAAATACAAAGGATACATTAAACAGGACAATCTGGCTGCACAGCTGTCAAACTTAAGTCTGTGGTCCCAATTATGGCCACAGATGCTACATGATGGGACGTGGGATGATAGGTGCCAAACATAAGTTTACACATCAACCAATGCAGATACGTCATGTAGAATAAACTGTGGGGTTTGTCCGATGTCCTTGTCTGCTGTTGAAATAATTTTACCTTTTGTCAAGCAAACACACACACACAATGAAAGAAACCTGGTTATATTTATACATTACCAAGAAGTGTGTTTTCCTAAGATGGCTTCTGGCTCGGTTTCACCAATCCCCTACCCAATAATGGAAATTTTTTCTTTGTTTGTTTGACTTTTGTTTGAACATAAGAAGTAAGAACTTACTGCAAAAAGAGAACTGTGATCTGGTTACTTTATGTATGTAAATGCATTAAATACACTGCTGTTTCTCCTGACAGCAAGTAATTTCACTATGGTAGCATGACGCATGCAGAGGTTTTTTGCCAGTTCACATCTGGTCAGTTGTACAAGTCCCCAGACCCACCAGGAGAAGTCACTTGCCAATTTTCCATCAAACCAAGCCAGTGGAATTCAGAAGATAAAAGTACAATTTTGGGTACAAGAACAAGGTCAACATCATCAAGGTCACTTGAAAGAGAGTGGAATAAGAGTCCTAAAAATGTACAAAAGAAGTTCCTATTGGCTAATGACGGCCCTGCTTCAAATGTGTCCCTGTGTGTGTGTATAAAGTCAGCAAGAGCCAGCTCTGCAGAAACAGTGCCTGCAGAAGGGTCAGCGGTTCATGAGTGACAGCAGGAAAGTAGCCAGGTCATGCAAAGTAGCATTATGTGCATACAGAAGTTTGGTACTTTGCATGTGTGCATTCAGTTGTGGTTCAGAGGCAAGTTACAGACTTGGTGACCACATGACCGCAGTGATCACGCAGCCCGCTGCCCTGCAAATGTCATCAACACAAAGCTGTGACATGCAGAAACAAAATCGGATGCCTAATAACGTCATGTCAGCTAACCGCAGTTGTTTGGCGACAGATAGCTCTGGTAAAAGGGGGTGTTTGTCATCTGGATGTCATCAGCTCTTTATTCTGTCTTTGTCTGCACTGACTCTGCACCATCTCTCCACAGGGCTAATGGTAGTACTTCTGTGGACAATTACACACACCACACACTTACTGTACACATCTGCACACATATAACTAGAAACATTCAAACATACACATTACACTGCTACCTCCTTGTCCTCCCTCTCTCTCTCTCTCTCTCTCTCTCTCTGCCTTCCCCCCACCACAGACCCCCCAGTAATGAAAACAAGATGTTTGTATTCTCCTAGGACGGAGGGTAGCAGCAGTGCAGCTCAAGTTAGAGCTCCCTCTCCCCTCCTCACTGCGGACGCTCTATAAATACTCTTACGACTTTCTTAAATATGTGACAAAAATACATTAACAGAGAGTTTATGGGCGCACGTTTGGCTGGTGAAAGTAAAAGGAGCCGTGCAACGCAAACTTTGAGCCTGGCAGGGACACGGAAGTGGCAGCTGAGCTCTGTGAACCCACAGAGGATCCTGGAGACGCTGATGGATTCAGATGGGGCTTGCTTGAGGGGACATACGAAAATGGGGAGTTTCTGTGCTTGCTGGCATGTGTCTGTATGTACTGTAGGCATTTGAGTATGAAGTTTCCACTAAGGGGAAGCGAGTATTGCTCCCAGACTCTGCACCTGATCTTCATTTTTCAATTTGTAACCAATCTTCTCACAATTGGGCACCAAATGTTAGCATAAACATGCCAGATATTCATCTTGTTTACATCAAAGCCCCAAACCATCACTACACCCTTGCTTCACCTCCCTCACTTAAGCCCCCAGCAGCATCCCACCCAGGCTAAACTCTGCCTCGGTCTGTCACTGCTCCTTTTCCTGCCATACATTAGTTCTAATCAAGGTCAACTTCTTTTCGTACTTGCTTTGTTTGAAGCTGGTTATCTGTTGTCTCGATGCATTGAGTGCGTGATTAGGATAGATGAATTACGCTGTGCGACATTTTCAAATGCTCTCTCTAAAGAGGAGGATGTGGCCAGGCTCCTAAACAATCTAGGACAGCCTTTGCCGCAGTTCAGTGTTTTTCTCTGCAGCTGGATATTCTATTTTTGTTCTTAATCTCAAACATAAAACGGTGCAATTTAAAAGCTGCACTATTGGAAACTGTGTGCAATCAAAATGTCAATGGGCCAATACAAAAACATGGCTTTGCATTGTAGCATTTTAGGTCGTCTGAGGTTTCACAATATCAGGAGTTATTTGCTGATTTAGAGAAAATAAGAAGTAGATATTATTAAATCCTTTCCAATATCTTCCAAAACTCTGGCTGTGTGACATATTAAAACATTATTTTTCATTAAACATAATAAGGGAGCCCTGCGTCTTCTTTCATAAGGTTTTACTTAAACAGAAATTCCCTCAAGAGACCACTAACACAATGCGAGAACTCTGTTACTTATGAAGGAAACCTGGGTTAGTAATTAAAGCAGAAATCCCAGAGTGACAGACGGGTGCACCCTCCAAACCACAGACACCCTTCACACTGCTGCACAGAGACACTTAAACAGGTAATATATACCTTCCATATATGATCACACCCTAACTTGCTTTGTGGTGGCTACAGTCCATTATTCTGTAGAAAGGAGAGTAACTTTACCATTGCCTCTGCATACTGGATGGGTTTAACACTTCTACACTTCACTGAAAGTTTAAATAATTTGAATTTTACCTTTGATTTACTACAGCATATTCAATCAGTTTTTCATGAATGACGCACATTTTGGTTGTTTCATGGAACTCGATGAGATTTATTTGACTTTTGCTCAGCCATGGTGACATTGGTGTCCATAACTTCCTCTGCTGTGATTCTTCTAGATACCTCTTCCATGCAAGGCTGTTACCTCGCACAGTTATTAAGCCTTATAAAGTTTCTTATTGGTTAACAACGGTGCTGTCATACAAGTATCAAGTGACAGGCATTTTAAAAAGTCAGAGTATCCCTTTTCAGCATTTTTTAGTACCTTTTTTTAAAAATTTTATTGAAAAATGGATTTCCCAACTAACTAGTTGGAACCTGGGCAACCTGCAAAGCTCCATTAACAATTTAAAGGTTTATAGGTCAGTCAGATTGTCTTTTATAGGAACTGCATGCACAGCCAAACAGAGTTGGCTAAGCCATACCTTGGCAATTAAGAACCAAAAGCTTGAGTATAAAGTGTGCGTACAAGAAACTCAGCAGAAGTGGAGAAAACGAGAAAAATTTCAAGGCCAGAAACTACTGAACACATGAACAAGGTAAACAAAGTAAGCAACGCCCTCCACCAAACCAATACACTGCAATGGAAAAACAGCTCAGTGGTGCCTGCTCAGGTTGCCTTCACGGCACGGTTTAGTGCAGCAGCACTACCTCTTAATTATGGAAAAAATCCTATTAGTTAAATAAGTACCATAAATAAAAGAGCATTTTGTTAAATGCCTGTATTTACAGAATGCTACCAAATTTAAGGTCTTACTACATGGAAAATATTTGTATATATATATATATATATATATATATATATATATATATATATATATATCTATGAATGTATT
>JAQMCX010000009.1:3713456-3724358 GCA_029814765.1 Acanthurus leucopareius | reverse complement strand
TAAAATATATTTATATATATATATATATATATATATATATATATATATATATCTATATATCTATGCATGTATTTGTCCAGTTTAAAGTATATACTGTATTTTGTGGTGCATGTCCCTGTTTGCAGAGGCTCTTATTTTGATCAAACATCAGAAAGTAATTTTTCAATCTTTCTTTGTTTAATCTTCAAGATGTAGATGATACATTATGTCTACATGCACCAATTTTCTGTATTTGTGAATGTGCGCGTGTGCAAGTTTGTCTGCTTGTTTGTCAGCTCTCAAGCGTGAGAGTGCAAATGTGTGTGTGCTGTGATTGACACCGGTGTTTACAAAGCTGTCTGTCCACATATATGGGTCAACCAGGCATCTCCATTACTTCAGGACGCCTATTGTTCAGTGCTTCCACACGTTTTGGCCTTGAATTCATTCAGTACTAGTTTACACCACTTCTTGTGTTTGGGAAAGTCATTGATCTCAATCAGCAGTCCATTATCTTTAGCAGGCAATTATCCACATTGTCACTTTTGCATTTAGCCCTGTGACTCTGAGGTCACAGGGGCCTGGTGTAACTCAAGCCATGTGGACGACTCCCCTGCCTCTCGTATAAAGAGTCTTCCAGGCTCAAGCACTCCCAAGGGGCCTTTCTGCTCAAGCATGCAAAATAGCCAGTTTCATTCACTCCTTTATTGAACTTCCACTAAAATGCACCACAACTGAGTAACACCAAGGAGCCCAACGGGGTTAAGGAGTTGAGAAAGAAGCTAAGACTTTGCAAACTCATAATTTTTAAGAACATATTTTGGTGTCACAAGATTTGTGACTGTGCTGAAAAAAACACTCAGCAGGATATGCAGCAATGTGACCCTGAGCCCAAACTGTCTGCAGGTTTTTATTCTGACCACTGACAACAGCTGATTTCACCCTCAATCAGAGCAGAGGGATGGCTGAGTGAAATCACCTGGTTTAGTGATTAGGGGGAAAACTTTTTGTCTTAAGTTGCTTGAGAAAATACCCTGTATGCTTCTGCTTTATGCATGAGATGGGTGGGGTGATGGGGTAATGCTGTATATCTATATATATATATGTATATATATATATTATTTTCTGTCTTAAGTCAATATCCATGCTAAAAATGAAAAAAAAAAAGTTGATTTGCACATATTGAAACACATCCTTATTTTCAGTGGCCAGTCAAACACTCAGGTTATACAGTGAAATATCTAATTCATATAACAATTTATTGTATTAATATAACCAATTATATAAAAATAAATGAAAAATTATAATAATGAACAGCAACCATGTATTTTTTGCTTCAATTTTACTGACCTGATTGTGAATTACTTTTTCACCCAGTTCTATGAGGAACTTTGAAAGTTTGAGCTATTTCCTTGTACAAGAATAAATCTCACACCAAAACTGTCTTGTGATTTTGTGAGTTTAGGCTATAATGACATTAGGATTATGATAGTAGTAGGAATTACATTATACTCATCAGCCATTTCCCTAATGTTAATGTGCAATTACATAAAAAATAAGATTTTTCACAAATTCTCAATCTTGGGTTTCAAGAATAAGTCTCAAGTCAAATCTCTAATGTGTGTGCGACTTTAGCATGAATCAAAGTCAAATTGCAAACTTAATTCCCCATCACTGCCTTTACTCTGCTATTTGAAATTGAAATAAAGTGAACCAACCAAAAAGAGGTTAATAAGTTCCAACTCTTGTATAGCTCCTCATTAGTAGCGAGTAACTGGTAAACAAGGAAAAATGACTTACCTTCTCAAGATTTGATTGCTCAGATTTAAGGCCATTGGTTGGCCAAGGTCCCTCTCAGTGTAAATTACCAATTCAAAGTAATATATAGCAGACTATACCTGCAGAAAAACAAGAAGGTGTAATTTGACTGTATAATATTTAAGGTGTTGAATGATGCCTAGTGCTACAGGATGGTAACGCATGATGCAGTGCACTCACCGTTAATCACCGTGACTATATTTCATTAAAATATTCAGGGGTATATTTAAAATAGACAAAAGGCGATCCAGCACAAATATGAATGGCTGACTTTAAACACCTTAATGGTCCTCAGACCAGGACTTGGCAGTGGTTGGAGTTATGAGTAATATCCGTCTGCAGGCAGCTAGTCCATTTAAGAGACGAGCAATAAATGGCTCAAGTGAGGGGGAGGAAAATAGTGCAGTTCATTTGAAACAAGGTACGGACTTGTCCATTTCCTTTGTTTTTCAGCTCCAGAATGGAAATCGTAAATAATAAATAATAGCCAGTATTTTGTGGTTTCATATTTAGCATGGCACAACACTGAGAAACGATGGCACGGGATAACCAAAACCAGATTTTTAGGTTAGAAGTTCATAGACGCCTCTCTTATTTGAGGCTCCACATTCAAACTTTGACCTTCTAACCAGGCGACTCTACCCTCAAGCCGTTTAAAAGTCACCATGTCCATGGATTCATTACTAAACACATTCTTAACCATCTTCTGTGCAGTGACACACTTATTGAGGCGCATTTGTCCATTTCTTTTTTAGCCCCTCTAATCTCCATGTTTCCTCTTTTAAGCCAATCCTCATGTTTTCTCTAGCATTGCATGTCCCATCCTTGGGAACAAGCCTGTTTCCTCCTGGTTCCAAGTTCTCCCACTGAGGGACCAAGTGTGTCCGTAAGTTCAAACAGCACCCCAGGCAACGTTTGGGCTGAGGAGAGCAAGAGGTGGACCAGGGCTGGAGCAGGGCAGCACTAACCAGTGTGTGGGAGAAAATTGCGGGGTTACTGACCTCACAGGGAAATAAGAAAGGCTTGAGAAAACCAAACAAGATGCAGATCAGTCATCTTCAACTTAAGGTCCTGATAAATACTATCTGCATGACATGGAAAGGTCACAGCATGAATCAACCTTTCAGCTCAAAGGGCCAGTAGCTGCATGATCAATTTTATTTCTGTTTAAGGCGTTAATAAAATGTTTGAAATACTTAAGAAAGATAAGCAATAACATATAGCAATAGGGTTATAATAGGAATTCAATGATAATGATAAAAACAAAGCACAACAGCAAAATCATCATCAGCATCAAAACTGCTCTATAATAACACAAGAGTTTGCATATTGTGGATACCTTTAAGGGGATAAAATCAAATGTATTTCTCAATACTCCATGAATGAGTGACTACATGAAGTACAAGGATTCTGAATTTCTGGCTCCAAACCCTGCCCTGTAACATTAAAAAATAAATAAATAAATAAAAATGTTAAATATAATGTAATATGAAAGAAAAGTGGCATACAAAATGTAGTAATGTGTTTTTGCATTTTTCTTGTTTTCGCATTTATTTGAGCCCACTTAGTGTTGTTGGTGAGAGCAGTTACAGCTGCCATGCAAAAAAACACATGCTGTCAATCCAAGTAATTTTTAATAAGTTTTGAAAAAACTTAGATAACCAAACCAAGATATGGTTGCTTTTATCCAAATTATGAAAAAATAATGACTTACAAAAACCTCATTAATGCTCAGATGTATGAAATAAGTGAATATTAATATATGACTGTTGTGTGCTGCTCTTAATGTGACAATACTTCCAGTCAGACACTGTATTGCCACTTCTCCGTCGTTCCCACAGGCGTGCGCCTACACACATACATACACATCACACACACACACAATGGATGTGGCTGACCTGTACAACTGTGATGACATATAAAAGGCTCCCCACGGCATCTGTTAATGCTGCAGAGCTGAACAGCAGCTTCTTCCAGGTGAGGAAGCTCATGTGAGGTCAGTTCAGCTCCTCTACAGCTGGAGAGGACATCATCATAATACATTTCCTATGGTCTTACACTACAATATGATTTCTCACAAACATGTTTCGTCTGTCTTAGTTTGCTGTGTGGTCACTAATAGTATGAGAACACTTGTTAGATATTCCTCATGAATGAAGCTGATTGTTTAAACTGCAAAATGTCAGAGTGTGAAAAATAAACTGGCATAGATCAACAGATGCTTGCTCGGCATCACTGCACAGAAACTGATTTGCTAAGGTTATTTCATTAGCGTCTGGACACGTAGTTTGAGTGAAGAGGACAGGGGTTGAAAGACAAATTTTGCCATAGGCCAAGATTAGACAGTAGTTTGATGGATGCTCTTCTGCTTCCAATGAAGCTCCTGTCTCATATTAGCCCAGGGTGAGGGAAACAAAAAGGGAGGGAAGGAAAAGAGGCTGAAACGGGGGGCCAGGAGCCGAGAGTTATCTCATGCTAACTTAGTTAGCTGATAGGCTCCAGGGATACAGGAGGAGAAGGGTCAAGACCCCTACCAACGTCCCCCAGGGGACAGAGGCACAGGGAAGTCAACATTCCTGAGAAACTCTGAGACCTTCCTCCCCTAGAGAGATGGAGAGATGAGGGAAAGAGCGATGGAAGGAGGAGATGGAGAGAGCCTAAGAGAGAAAAGGAATGACAGAAGTTTGTATGTTCTTTCCATTTAGCCCCCTTGCAGAACAATGAATGCACAAACACACACAAACACACACACTAACACACACACACACTCGTTTTTATGCATCACATACATTTTCCGGCCCCGCTGCAATCTCAACCATTATTAGTGACTCATAAACTCACATTGACCTCATTCCTGTCATTATTTATGAAACATTTTTAGGCAAACTCCTAAAATAGTCTTTCTCTCCTCTGCTTTCCTCCCCTCGGCTAAGTCATTTCCAGTGCAGTGGTGGCTGGCGCCTGCAGAAGTCTGAGGAGCAGGAGGAATTCTTACTAGTTGTTTGGCAGAGAGCCATAGTTATAATGATATAGCATGTCAAGTTTATCGCTGACATGTGCATGCAAAAACAATTTGCATAATCTATACCTGGATTTGTTTATGAGGCACAGTTTAAGGAAAATATGTGTGTGCGGACAGCTGATCTAACAGTATTTGGCAGCTGCGGTGGTGGTTGAGATTTTGACAAATACTGTGGCTGCAGGACACTGATAATCACATTATTCATCAGCCTTGTCTAAGACGCTCACTCAGCTGATACTGGAGCTGTGCATTGGACTTGTGGCTACCTCTCACTGAGATCAGTGTGGTGGATGTCGACCGCTTTAAGTGGGACCAAAAAGCTGCCCGGTTTTATTTTTTCTTTTGGATTCTTGATGAATGGAAACCAAAAAATAAAAAAATATAAGCAGGGAGGTACAATGGCCATCAGCCCTTGTTTTATATACACTTACTTCAGTATATTAAGTGCTTGAAGGAACTGGAGTGGGCCAGACTGGTGCTGTGTGAACTGTGCACCCCTTGTACTGCAGCCAGGACCTCTAGACACAGCACATTTTGAGGTCTGACATCGTTTCAGTTGACGCACTGTAATTGCACTTTGTCTGACCTCACTACTAAATCCCCATCACTCCCCCTACTGTACAGAAAGAACACAAGACTGAGAGGATTTTAAATCTGTGCAGCCAGGGTGTTTGATCATAGTTGTGAAATTAGAAATATGGGGCAAAAAGCTGAGCTTGAGCACACATGATATAGTTGTTTGCAAACACATATTCCTCATGCTGCAGTGTGTGCTGCATCATTTCTTTTCATGACAACTAGGAACTGTAAGTAGAAAAGCAGATCAGAGAGGCGGTGCAGAATTGCATGAAAACATTATTGTTTTGGTTTCCAAGTCATTTCAAGTCAAAGTGAGTGCAAGCACCAAAAAGCAACCGTACCTGCCTGCTCCGTGCAGCAGACATTATTTTGTCCCGTCTGTAAGCGTTTGTCTTTCTCCATCAGATCTAATACAACACAGCTTTGACAGCCCTCATTCTGCTCTCAATCCCAGCTTGTTATCCTCACGTCCCTCTTGACAGCCCACACTGCATGAACCCCCTCCAAACATGTAGGAATGTATGGGAAATATAGCTTCTTGGAATGCCACTGGCAATCACTGCCAGCCAACAAAGGAACAAGAGGGCAGTCACAAGCCTTCACAAAGCCCCAGACCAACGTTACAGCACTCTCAATCACTCGTCGATGGCCCTTTTTTAGCAACTTTGGGTTATGTGCAGTGAGAGAAAGTAAATGTAGCATTGCCGGTAATGACACAGTGCTGTCTCGCTGCTGTGAAAGGGAGCCATGCCCTGGAGACATCTCTTGTCTGGGCTGAAACCCTGCAATATCTGGCAGCGGGTGTTGGTGTGCTCAAGGGGTGGAAGGATATTTAAACTTTCGCTGTTAGTTAAAAATAGCCTGCCTCCTCTCTCGGACATAAAAAAAAAAAAAAAAAAAAAAAAAAAATAGGGCCCTGCTAATAAACACAGATCTGTAATTGCTGGATGAAGAAAATAGAATGAGAATGTGTCTTTTTTTAGTAGGGGCCTGGGAAACTGCAGACACCACGCTTGCTGCCCAGAATAAGAACCATGGGAATGATTGAAGGGGTCTTTTTTTGTGTATGTACAGGCTGCTGAACCAGAAGGTTTCCTCCAGTATTGGACTGCCTTCCCCGCTGCCTCTCGGCTGCTGAGCCAGGCGTAAGTCACTCAGCGGCTGGTTTGCCAGAAACAGATTATTTTATGGTAACACATAAATGAGGGGGGACACGATGAGGTCAGGGAATCATGGACATGGGAGAGATGTCATCTCTCAAGGGTCAGACCAAAGTCTCATATCGCTAAGCAAGAAAATGTTCGAGTGGTTTGTGACATGCCTATGCAAATAAATTTAAATTATTACACTATTAAATGACTGCATGACTTTTGGCCCATTTTCCAGGCATGTCCTTTAAACTTGAGGTCCGCTTGAGGTTCCACATTTTTGGAAATAAAGACTTTTTCGCCGTCTTGCTGAGAGTCAAATATGAAAACGTAAGGTAACTGAATCTTTTTTGAAACCATAACATTTTATAATGTGTTTTGCATGGATCTAAAAGGGATATACGGTGTAAGCAAACTTTAGAAAAGCTAGTAGGCAGATTTTCTTATCAGAGAGCTAAGTTAGCTGTTTCCCCCTGCTTCCAGTCTTAATGCCAAGCTAAGCTAACCAGCAGCTAGCTGTATCTACATTTTTACCTCATAGATACGAAAGTGGTATCAAGATTTTCATCTAATTCTCAGGAATAAAACTAAAAAAAGAGTATGTCTCAAAACGTTATTATACCTCTTGATGGATTGAATACTGACAGTTTGTTTAGATTACTTTATGACCTTGTGTCACAAGAAATGTTTGGTCCATTTCCACCAGGAAAAGAAGGTCTTGCATCTGTAAAATCTATTGATAGTTTTAGTCCAATTAGCTGCAATGCTGTTAAGATTAAAATATGATGCTAAAGATCCCCCTCAGGCAGGAGGGGTTGCCTGCATACTAATTTGTCCATGTGATCAGCAAATTATAATAAGCTGTTACAACCAAAAGGGGCATAAAACTCACATGCAAACCTTCTACTAGCTGCTAATCTCAGTCAGAATGGGACTTGGCTATTGCTTAAACTTGACACTGCAAAATATAAATTTGTGTTTTCTAATCAAGCCATAGCCACTTTGACAAAATTATTTTCATATTTTTAGCGATAAATACTTATATCTTAATTTGATGTGGGCCCATATATGTTAAGTGGAAACATTGCATAGTATGGCACATTAATCAAAGTGTCAGATAGCTCATAAAGTATTACCACCACTCTTTCTGTCTTCTGTGGAATGTGACAGGTGCACTGGTGTGAATTGTTCCAAGCAAATGAGAACCACTAAATCAGCTGGCTGAGGAAGAGAAGTTGCCGCTGCCGTTAACTTGGCTAACAATTAGCCTTTATAACAGACTGGTATAAATGGGAGACAAACTGGTTAATGAGTGCAGTCAGACAAGGATTTGTCATGGGAAGACTGTAGAATTTAACCTGAGCTAGCCTACATTTCCATTATAGTAAACGGTCTTTGAATATTTTCTAAAAAGGACAGCCATGATTTTGCCCTTTTCTGCCTTGTTGTGTTTTAGTTTATCAAAATAAATGCAGTTTTTGTGGTTTTCATGCATATGTGCAATACATTATGCAACACTTTATATTTCAGCACCTGCCCTTCTAAAAATATTGAAATGCATTTCACCAAGGATGGATCAGCAGGACTGAGTGACATTTATCTGCAAGCTACTTTGCATAATGCACATGTCTCATTTGTTTTGACATAATCTTTATGATCTCATACACATGTAGCAGCTTTGTCCTCAATACAGTTGTTGTAATACAGTTAACAGTGACAGAAATCAGTTTAGTTAATGTTAGCATAATTATAAAGGTTTACTCCGTTTAAGGTATCTCAATCAACCAAATTCATTCATGTGATTTTTTGAACGCTCACATTTGTCTTGAACAATATCCTATGTAACTTGCATGGTGTTTGCAAACCAGATTTCAGATGTACCAATCTGAGTTTTATTTTGCTCACATGTCATTTTGTGGTAGCACCGCAATGAGTGAACGGCAAACTGTGAATGAGGCAAATGATTTTTTCTTGGATTATAAGCCTGCCGATGATAAGCATAATTGAAAATGAAGAAGTAGTGGCAGAGGAAGCCTCAAAGAAAGAAAACCTGATGACAAACAGATGACTACAAGGCACATGCAATCCCTATCAAGTACAGGTCCGTGAACGCCTACTGACCCACATAAACACAAGGACAAACGCATTTACAGCGAAGGGAAAGTTGTAACTGTTCATTTATAAAGAGACTGAGGATATAAGTGAACTGGAGCTGTTACTGTTTATTCATTACGAAAATTATATGGATAATTTTTTAGCTGTGACAAGACATTTGTCAATATGATGTAAAACATTAACAGTTTTTGTTTTGGTAGATTTAATATCACATTTGAACTTTTGCATCAATCATTCACTGATTACCACAAAAAACATTTTTCTCCTTTTGTCACTATTGTCAAAATAGCAAGTGAATTTCTCATTTAGTCATAGCTGAATGGGCAATTTAAACAACAGTTTGTTCGTAACTGTGTAGAAGTTCTTAACAAAACAAGTGAGTTAACTGTCAACATCCAATTAGATTCTAATTTATATTTTACATTTTCCACAATTATATCAGAACGGTCAGGTTTCAAAACAAACACAGTATTGAAAATGCATAGAACACAATGTAAAGATTGAATAACCATTATTTGACAGAATCAGTTTTTGAGAACATTTATAAACCTACTCATGCTCTCTTGTGTGTTTCCCATTTTTCCTTCTGCAAACCATAAAGGAGGACAAAATGCGTCATTATAACCTGGGAGGCAGCAGCTGATGTTTATTAACTACACAGTTTAATACTTAAACGTTACTTTGCTGACAAATAATCCCGTCCCATCATACAATGATAAAAAATCAACCAGCTCACATTCGTCAGCTCAGGTTGTGTGTGTGTGTGCTGCTTTCCTCAGTCATGTGTGTCAGACCAGTCTGACCTTTATCGCAATGAGAATAAATCACATATAAAGTCTAAATGTGTTACTCCATAGTTAGTGTGTAACCACTAACACACAATGCATAAGACACTGAATCTAGAATGTTAAAAAACAACACATTATTTGTTACATTGAAGTTTAATTTTAAACAATAACTTTGCTTGATTCTGTGTAACTTTGCGTAAAATATTAAAATATTCTTTTTCCATATTTCACGTTGTTTTAACCCAAATATCTTAGTTCAGTGGAGGTCAGAAGGACTACAGTACAGTGAGGCAGCTCCCTGTAATCCTGTATCCACTTACTACCAATCAAAGCTCCATTACTACTGTGTTTTAAGGCATTAGAGATGTCAACATTGTTAAGGCATGTGTATTGTTTTCTCAGTCAAGGAAAATTAGAAAATGAAATCCTCTGGGCTGAAGTGGAGCGTGTTCACCAGGGGCGTAAGTGAGGGCAGTGTGCATGTGTTGGGGTCAGCGGGGTGGGTGTCTGTGCGCTGTGGGTAGGTGGCGGTGGTGGTTGTAGTGAAGCAGGGCAGGGGGTGGGGATGCCAAATTGTGCTCAGTCACTGGCAGATCATTTTCCGTGAGACAGCTGAATTGTGGGAAAGGAGGAAGCGTGGTGGTGCTGCCATTTGTTTTGCTTGCTGCAGCTTGTCACACATGCTGAGCACACACTGATTAAAGACACACACATCT
Source organism: Acanthurus leucopareius (assembly GCA_029814765.1). Lineage (NCBI taxonomy): Eukaryota > Metazoa > Chordata > Actinopteri > Acanthuriformes > Acanthuridae > Acanthurus > Acanthurus leucopareius. Next base: position 3,714,193 of record JAQMCX010000009.1, on the reverse strand, counting down.
CTATCAGAGGGTTGACAAAATTAATCAAATCTTGCTTCTACAAAATGCAGAAAAAACTTTTTGGTAGGATCCTGTGTTACAGGTATGACAGGAAAAGAACAAGCACATGAAATTAGGAAAAGTTTTGTATTTTGTTCTTAGCAAAATCTGTGTATTAGCTAAACCATAATATGCCCATTGTGTGCACATATACTCATATTTTTTGGCCTTATACAAAGAAACTCCTCTTTTTTTTACCTCCCCCTACATCCCCTCCTCTCTCCACCTCTGGAAAGGAAATGGCAGGCTCGAGCGCAGTTGAGAGCAGTTATAGCATTAGGACGACAGGGGCGTGGCTGGCCTTAAATGAGGGGACAAATTGTAGTGCAAGGAGGAGGGAGGGCCAGCAGCCAGCAGTGGCACATGGGAGGTGGCCCCTGAGCAGCACATTGGGGTCACGCCGGCCTCCCTGCCATGTGAACAGGAAAGGTGTGTGAACTTTTGCCTTGTCCCGCTCAGTCCATCATCCAGCAAATGGAGCACAACAGCCACACTGGGGGGAGAGAGAGAGAGAGAGAGAGAGAGCCTGGCTGGGGTGGGAGGTGGGGGTAGGTGAACACCTCACACAGGCTCCCTTTGTGCTCCGGGGCAGGGGTTTGCATTACCGTGGGGTTTGGGGGGGGGGGGGGGGGGGGGGGGCCCGGCAAACAGGGGGAAGAAAGTGGGGGGGGGGAAGTTGGGCCCACACAAGGGGTGGC
>JAQMCX010000009.1:3654364-3713356 GCA_029814765.1 Acanthurus leucopareius | reverse complement strand
CCCCCCCCCCCCCCCCCCCCCCCCCCCCCCCCCCGCCCCCCCCCCCCCCCCCCCCCCCCCCCGCCGGCGCCCCCCCCCCCCGCCCCAGCTGCAAACTGCAGTAAGAAAGTTGGGCGGGGTAAGTTGGAGCAACACAAGGAGAGGACCTATACTGTTGGAGCAATTACCGCTCGGTCATTATCATGCTCAAACGGTTGATCATCTATCTTCTCATTTAAGGTGTCACCTGGTATTCATTTTACTCAATAATTATTCATTATATGGTGAGCTGTAATGAATAGGACCCAGTCCTGTCTCTCTCTCTCTTGCTCACAGGTGTAACGGATAACAAAAATAATGGCTGCATTTCATGTAGTTGTGCCAGTAACAGGGTGGTGCAGATGCAGGTTCCTTAGAATGGCATAGCAAGACCATGGTTTGTTATTTCTTGCTATGACAAGTTAATAAGTCATCTTAGAAATATTGCTTAGCAAAACCTGTACAACTCCACCTAGTCGGACAATGTACTTTGTTTAATGAGTCTGATTTAACCCCAATTTGGTTGCCTCAGCTAAATTTCTAGAATGACTTGTGTCTGACTTCAGTAAGAAAAACAAGATATCTGATTCATTGCTTAAACAATCAATGATCTGCTCATTAACACATTGATTGAGATAATGGAATTTTTAGTCATCTATTGTGAAAATATTGATGCATATGAAGTATGCAGTATACACCATGTGATTTAGTGCCACCACATTCTTATTATAAACTTGTCACACACTGACATTTGGTTTTGAACCCCTTGGCATCACTCCTTTATTCTCAGTTTGCAATGTGTAAAACTTCCCTGCCACGAAGCCTTTTGTGGTGACAGTTTTTAAAAAAATTACATTTAAGCATCACAATGACTTGGTTTGGTTTAGGAAACATCAGGTACTTAAACCCTCACTGGGACTCAAACTCCTTTCTCCTGGATAGAAGTCCAGTGTGTAAACCACCTTCATCCCTTTTAGGCCTTTTTCACTCTTTCTACTTTGTCTTATGGAACTGTTGCTATGACCAGTAATGCCACTGATAGGTTTACAGAGTTTCATATTCAAAGTAAGGTGAGTGGGCACAGACGCTATGGTCAGCTTTACAAAGGGATGCCTAGTGGTCCAGTCCACTTGTAAACAACAGGTTGGGAGTAAGAACAGGTAAATGCATAATGTGAACGCAGAACTTAATGAGCATTATGAGATTTCAGCATGCAGACTGACTGATTTTGTCCTGTTACATAAGAGGTAAACAAGAAAGCTATATTTTTGGACTCACATCCTACTATAGACATTTCAGGGTGCGTAAGGCAAAAAAGGGAATTTCCCCTTTAATTAAGGTGCCTTATATTGTTCAGATAAGCACCAAATACCTGAATACACATAATTAGTATATGTGATTGATCATGTAATACGTGTAAGAAATTAATTTTTGTGTTGTTTTTGTTGTGTGTTACGTTTCACGTTAAAATTTTAGGTCATCTTTCGTCTTATACCTGATCCATTTGCCCTGTAATACAAAGAAACCTTATGCAAGCATTTTCCCTGCCTCTGTCTCTTTCTGTTTTTCTCTCTCACACACGTACACTAATATAACAGTTTCCATCTTTACTACTGTTTGTATTTAGTTCACTCATGCATGCCCCCACCCACACTCTTGTACTTGACTATGCATCACATAAAAGTCCTGTACAACCAAATTTAACAAAACTGGTATTCCTATCACCATAACTGACTCTATTCTGAGATTTTAAGTAAATATAGCTGGCCAGACTACTCTACTTCCTCCCGATGGGAGCTGAGTGGGAGTTCAAAAAGATTCAGAGGAACAGCTAAAACCTGAATATATTAAGATATGTTTATTATTCCAGAGAAGCTGTCAAGATATTTCAGTGAATTTCCTACAATGTGGCTGTTTATAGCTGTTTTCAGTGTTCCTCTCCAGTAGCCTCTTTTTGAAACATAATGGGTAATTTGTAGATCATTTTTCCTGATCATATGTGTTGTTGTTACAGTATAATAAACATCAGTTTTAATTATTCTAAACTAACTGAATGATTAGGGAAAAACCTTGTTAAAAGCCAGACTATGGTGTAAAGGACTTCTTTGTTCTGTGTAGAGGAGGCTGTTTTTGACTCATTATTAATCAGCAAATATATGACAATTTGCATTAGGGACTGGAGACTGCATGATCTATAACTCATAAACATATAGGAAGTTAAATACCCTCTTTGGTTAGAGGGTATTTATTTGTTACTTGACAACAACCTTAAACACAAATTTGCTGAAAAGCAGGAGATTGATGGTATAAATCAAAGACATTTTCAGTCTCCTCTCAGAGAGAAAAGAAAGATCTTCCTCTCCTACAAAACTTGATTGTGAAATGTAGTCATGTAATCTAATTAAGATGTCACTAAGTGGACAGAGTATTGAATGGAAAAAGCCACAGATTTTGTCAATCTCTACAATTGATTTAATTAACTGCAAATCTCTTGCTGTGACCCCTGTAATCCTGTTTTTTTGCCTTTTTTCACCCGCTAAAAATTAAAGTTTAACTATAAATAGAGGTGGATAATGCAGTTGACCCGAGGGGTTAATTCTCAGGCTTTTGGATGCTTTCATCCCCTGGAGGCCCTCAGTCCGTGCTCTCCTCAGGTTACATTGCCATGAACTCGAGAACCACCACAAGGAAATGAGTTCATATGGAGAAATGAAGCCAGGATTTGGTCCGCTCGGGCACCTTTGCAGGCACTCCCAAGATGAGAGGCCGGGAACAGGCTGGGCCTAAGTCCAGATTAATACCCTGATTCCATGCTACGTCATGAGGTCAGTGGGAATTCAAATAAAGAGAGAAACTGTGAGGTGAAAGCAGCGTATCACTGAATGTACTGAGGCAGACATGATGGCTTTGTTCGAATGTGTAGTAGCTTTCTTTTTCAACACCTGTCAGAAACAAAGACAAACTTAGATGTGAGAAGTGAGAAACTTAAATAAAAATTGTTGAATTAATACCAGATGAAAGGGCTTGTTGAGTACAGCCTCTCTAAGCAGTGTCCATGCACGCAGCTGAGCCGGCAGCTTTCTCTGACTAATTACTCCTTTACATAATCCTAAAATGTTTTTACATAATCTCAAATGTTGTTTACACATGAAAACTCTGCAGGATTAGTGTTATAAGGCACTTCACAGCGCCAGGATAAATATACATCTTATGCGACAGACCTGACTGTTTTAGCATTTATCTTTCTACATTTGTTCATCTAATCAAAATACAGTTGGATAAATAGATAAAAGTGGCCTGAATACACATACAGAAGTCAAACAGCAATGACAAGTCAGTCAGTGCACGCCTGTACTTCCAGTATTTATTTGCCCATGTTGGTGACACTTAGGACCTGCGGCCATGGGATTTATGTCACACTAATATGTTAAATGCATTGTGCTACAACGTGTTCACACTCCACAAACTCCCAGTGCACAAACAAACACACGTGTGTGCACAGCAACACTCACTCCTAAATTTAAAAAAAAAAAAAAAAAAAGAAGCACTGATTGCCTGAGCAGCTGAGCTGAGGTCTGGAAGCTCCATTTGAAAGTGCTACTGTGGCAGACCTGAAGGTAAAAGTGCCTCCTGGGGTGGTGAGCTCTGTTAAAAAAGCCACTAAAGATTTGTTACTGAGGGCATCAAGTGACACATGGCCATCCTAATTTTTTGGATAGGTGCAATTTTTTAGCCTAAATTAATTTGTGCCCCAATTAAAACAATGTATATGTTCAATCAAGACTGTGCCAGTATTTTCTCAGGTTTTAAATAGTCAATTATAAATAATGTACGCCCTATGTTACTGCTTACCATTTGTCAAAGAATGCATGTAAGAGTGTCAGAGTTTTTCTAGTTTTCAGCTAGCTATTGGTTTCAATAAACTTCCAAGTTCTATTTCTGGATTTCTACGGAAAGGAGATCCATCACACTGTTCTTGTAAAACTTCCTTGCGTGACACTGCAGAATTTCAAGAGTCAGCTGATTTGAATAAAAAAAAGAGATGAATGGCAACCCTGCATGAGAGTGTAAGAAAATGCATGCAAACATGAGAAACATCGCAGCACAGTGTGCATAATACTTAAGTAAAGCATGCAAAATTACTATAATGATCCTTAAAAGTGAATTAAAATGCTGTGGATTAATCATTATCACAAGAAAAAAAGTGCAAAAGGTGAGAAAAATCAAAATATCTCTGTCCCCAGAATGTTGGTTGGGTGTATGTGGTCTTACAGGGAACAGTTCACAGGTCCTGCGTGGCAATGTGATGCAAGGGGTATGATCCAAAATGTACTGTATGTCCAATGTTGCCTTTTTTAAAATAATAAATAAATAAAATATCATTTCTTATCACACTGTAGACAAAACCTTAAAGTTCTTGTCCCATGCATAAGTCCCTTACAGTGTGCAGACCTTTCTTGAATCACTCTTGCTCCAACTGCACATGCCCCAAAGACCCCCACTGCCTCAGCACCCCCAAACCCCAATGCATGCATTAATCTTATACACCCGAGGGGGAAAAATCCAGCAGCTGCCAATGCAGTCCCACCCAGAAAGCTGTGTCCCAGGAGTTCTACTAATTCCAAGGTCATGTGGATGCCTCAGCCCCTTTCCTCTCACCCCGTCTCCTTAACTCAGCTGCAAGGGAAGGAGAGGAAGTGAAGGAAAGAAAACGGTAGAGGAAGACTTTCAAAAGCAGCTCTGTCACATAGACGTTTGGCTGTGAAGTGAGAAGTTCCCTTATGCAACAGATCTGAGAGCAGAGATTACTCAGGTGTGACGGAGCATGTATATCTGGAGGTGGGAGGACAGGGGAGGCCTGGTGCCGTCTTCTGAGCTCTCTCCATCTTCAATGATTGAATATTTCATTAGAGGCCCCCAGAGCAGACATTCCTAAATCTCCCTCCGCCTCTGTGAACCCTCTCTGGTGGTGGTGGATAGAGATATGACCTCTATTAATCTGATTCTGCTGGAGACATGTGGGTTTGACCAAAATCTGTCTTGTTTTTCACAAATGTGATACAGTATCAGCTCTCTTACTACACGGACACTGTGCGCTGGCACAAACTTTATCTTGCACAACCTTGTTATGATTGAATTTTAATATTTCTTACATAGTAATGCCTCAAAATCAAATGGCTGTATGTTTTGAAAAATGAAGCCAACATAATTTTAAACAATTACGCGCATAAACTAAATTTTCTTAACATACAGTCAACTGTACGTTTTTTTTTAGAACTGTTTTTATAGTGGGCGTTCTTTTAGCAGCATATCTGTGTAAGAGGTTTAGTCATCACATTAGTTTTATTTATATTTTAGCGACTTCACAACCTTTTTTGGATTAGTGTTAATGACAAATGTACTGTATATTAATACACACACTCACAATATTGCACAAACAACAAACCAAAACTTTCCACTCGACGGTTTCTGTTTTAATGACTACAAATAGCTGCTGTATAATCCAGACTTCTTAGACTTCTTAGACTTCTCCAGATCTTAGCTGGCTGTAGTTGCTAGCAACATACATACTAACAATGTATATGCAAAGTATGCCTATGTTTTTGTGTAAACTCAGACTTTTACAGATCTCACATATAATTTAATCAAGTTATTTGTTCTTCTCTAAAATCACTTAGCACTCAGTTTGTACACATCTTAAAGGTTCTGTGCTAAAGATGCAGTTCTGTGATTAAAGCTATCCATATCCTCATATTAAAAGAAAAATTCTGTGACAAGATATTAATGGGTCCTTAAGTGAGGAATAGTGAGTTACACATTGAAAACAAAAATAAGTTTGTTAGCCAAGTAAGCGTAAATTAATTTTAATCTTAAGTAAATAATGTTTACATGTGCTGATTTTCCACCCCCTTTTTATTTCTTTTAGACCCACTATAACAACTGCATGCTTACATGTTGCCAGTGACTCATGTGCCTAAGTTCTGCATGAGTGAAGTCTTTTAGGTTCTGTTTGCTCAACACGTCTTTTCAGTGCAGAAAACGTGTTGAAAGGATGCCTGCTTTGTATTGGTCATAAGTGAGATACTCACTATAATAAATGGCATGTCCTGTCAGCAGCGTGAACTTTGCTGCTAACCTTGAATGTGCAGTGAAATGTAAAACTTTTGGACACAGGTCTTCAACTTCCAGTATCTACTTCCCTCATTGTGTTCTAAAGTGACCTTTGGTGAAAACAAACTGATCACCTGTTGTAACTCATGTATGGAGCGGGAGTGTGTTTACATCATAAAATGTAGCAGTGTGGCAGAATTTTGTTTTCATCTGTAATCAGGTTTTCTTTTTTCCATTTACCAACCTCCTGTTTAATCTTAATTGAATCACCGAGTCCTTGTTGCATTTTTTTTTTCAAGCGTGGGACTTATCAAGCTGTTGCATTAATCATTCGTTTAAGGCAGCTCTCCCACCAGTGTCAAACAGACTCATTAGGTGAACCTGAGATGTGGTAGTCATAAATCCTGTTGGGGGTTTGCACTGGTATGTGACATCCATGGGAGAAATGATCAGCTAGGTGATCCACCAAGTTGGCTATTGCTAAGAGAAAGCAGGGAGTTCTCTATAAGAGAGCAATGCAGTGCTTAGCAGAAAGGTTAGGTGTCAACAGGCCCAAGCATCCAATCCTCAGCACAGGTTGGTGGGTAGCGGGACCCTGACAGTGGGAGATGAATGGGAGGGAATTATCTACTCACTCGTCCAGATAATTGCTCCATTTGGCCCTGAGTTAGAGAATAGCTTCTAATTAGCTCCCTGCAGTCCCCCAGACCTTCACTCCTCCCCCAAAAGAAAACACTCACACACATGTTGGAGGTCCAACCAACTGGGTCCCTTTGATGACACCTAAAAAGTAGCAAACTCCTCAGCCAGTTGGCAACATGTTTGATTTTAATGATATACCACTTTTAAAGAGAGAAAAAAAGTTCCATGTAAGTAAACCCTGATTACCAATTTCTTGCAAGTTAGCTTTTAAAGGGCTGCAGCTGCCTCATGTGAGCGAATGAGGAGTGAATGATTTGCAAATCTGCACTGTCAACCGAATAGTAGAGCCATCACATTGTATGTTCATTTTAAAATCAGGGACTGATATGAAAATGATATTGATCCTCTTATCTGACTTTTCACCACAAAGCTTATAATTATGATCTTTTAAAATAAGTTCTGTTGTGTTCACCTGTGATTTAAGGTTAGGAACTGTTACATAGGGCGTTGATTTTTGCTTCTGCCATTGCTATCGTGTGTGATTTTCATGCAGTTACTTTTCTGTTGAGATACGGTGTGAAGTAGGAAAATTTCTTTAAAGTTACCACACTAAACTTGACAGACCTTTTGGGCTATTATCACCTTTACAGTAATGAAGTGGCAATGCCCCCTCCTCCCTTGGCTGGCAGTTTCACCATCAGTGGGGGGTCATTTACAACTGAACTTCTCTAATTAGCATTCTGTTTATTTGTTCTCACAGTTCAAGAGCAACAAACCCCACCCATTTCCTCCTGTTGCTGATAGGATCCATAAACCCTGAGTCTCATCAGCATTTGGTCCCAGTAAAGGCAAAAACTTCAGCTTAACTTCAGTCAAACTCTTGTCAAGTACTGTTTTAGGCTGTCAAGTGCGTCAAACTTTGACCTTTGAATGTTTTGAATCCACAAATCCATATATACCTCGATGGGCCTTTTTGCAGATCTCAGATCTCAATTCAAAGATGATTCAAGATGAAGGAAGCAAAAGTCGTTCAGCAGTATTAAAGATCAAACAGCTACAGTGGGCCAGTTGGGACGTCTGTGGGGGAGATAACCTCCAGCAGCACTGGCAGTAGTAGAAGGCGGTGACAGCTTTAATGCACATGCCTGTGTCCCTGCGAGTGGACTGCACGAGGACCCCCTGACATGCGGAAGCCTGCAGAGAGCTGCCCATCACTGGGCTGCCGCCGGGGGTTGAGTGGGGTTAAAGTAGGTGATGATGGTTGGAGGGATAAAAGGGTAGGAGAGGGTTTAAAGCATTGTGATAAAAACCACCACGACAACATCTCCCATTAGCTTTAGATGCGTTGAAGACAGCAGGCCACAGTAGACATGGCATGAAATGCAGATACAGGTGTTTTTGCGCTAGCAGGCTAAGACTTGAAGCACTTTGGATAATGGAGATGTCAAGCACCACCGTCGCTGCCATAGAACGGTATCACAAACAGGCATAAAGCCTCTCCCCCTCACTTAATATTCATAGATTTTTCATGGTGGACTCAATTTCATGTTCATATTTTCATAAATGTGGAATTCCATCTCATCTTCTTTCAACTGTTTGTTTGAAGTGATTTGAGATATCCCAATGTAACCACAGGAACTAAGGGTTGTGGAGATTTCATTGGCAAAGGGGTGGGGATAATGGGAAAGGCATCCTGGGAAAATAAACCACAGCCAGTGATCCCTGTGTGCAACACAATCCTTTCTTAAACTCCCTTGTTTATGGATGTTGGGATTTCTATCTGCAAGTGTGACATATTTCTCATCCAGATCACATGACTGTATGGAGGCTAATGAGCGACAAAATGCTCTGTACGTTATGAAAGTTGACGTTTTCACATGATTTGTTGATTGAACTGACATGTTCAAGTGCAGGCAAATACTTAAACACACACTCACTGTCACAAACTGATGGAGGTTCAGCAGCAGTCCTTAGAGACAGCAGTATATCATTAAGTCATTAGTCATTTGTTTTGTTTGACAGGCAGGGATTTATCGCTTTTCCTGAGGAGGAAAGTAAGGGGAAATAAAGGGCAAGAGAACATAAAAGTTTAGTGTGCAGGTAGATAAGAAATGTGCAGTTAGCTGAGTCATTCTCAGTTTTATAAGACAGACATTATGTTCATGCCTTATATTTAAACCAAAATAGAACTTGAAAAGCACATAACCCAGTTTTGGAGGCTTAAATAGTGTATAAATCACCCTGTAAAGCCTGTATTGGTGAGTTGAGAATGTGTCACACATCACCTCTGGGAGAACGAGTGTAGCAGAGCTCAGCGAAGTGAATGGAGCTGATAAAGCTGGATTGTCTGGCTGTAATCAGAGCCAGATGTGGTCAGACCCTCGCCGTGGTGGTCCGACCACATCTGCTGTGTCAGGGGGAGAAGGAGAAGGGGGGGAGGGGCCACAGCTGGATGACCTCTGACCCAGAGAAGGGAACCACGAGCCAAGGCTGACAGCTGCCATGGACGAGGCAGGCGACCTGCTATCATCTCTTTCGCTCACATGGTTTATGACTCTGCTCAAAAGTCTCAGATGATCCTCGTTCTACTCTGCTGCCTTCAAGTGTTTATGATTTATTTTTAATATTTCTTCTTTATTTATTCATTCAGGTTTAGGCTCTTCATAAGACATTTTGAGATTGTGTTAACTTCCAAGAAAAAGAGGAGCTAAAACGTCTAATCACATGTATTTATCAGTGTAAAATACGCAAAATATTCAGACAGGCTGATGGCCCTGAATTAGTTTGATATATAGGTATGATATTTGCATCTTAAGCAACTGTGTTTTCAAACCGCTTTATATTAATTTAACACCTTGCATGGCCTTCTAAATCTGTTTGACTTTTTATGAATACCTTATACATCAGCAAGCTCAAAAGCTCAAACTTAAAAGGTAAAACTCAATCTGAAACAGAAAAATCAAACATCTTTGCTGACTAGAATTTATATACTGCAGAGCTTGAATAATAAATCATTTTTTAAACAATATTTGTAATTTATATCAACTGAAATTCCAAGAAAAATGACATTTTCCCTAAACTTGTTTAACTTTTTGATTGATTTTTAACATGATGTCTCCTAAAAACTCAGGCCAGACAAAGACATAAAATCCCCAAATCTGTCAGCCTGTCAGCAAAATTTAAGAGCAGACATAGCTCAGTAAAGCTGTCACTGCTGCAGGTAAACTGATTGACATTATCTGCACATTCGCTAATAATCCAGAGGAAGGAACTGTAGCTTGATGATGGACAGCTCTATGGTTGAAGCTTGCCTGGGGCTATTAGCAGACCTTTGGTTTACTTTTCCCTTCTCTCTCTGCACCCCTTGGGAGGAAAAAAAGGGGTATTGATGTGATTCAGCTGTTGAACATGGAAAATAAAATATCTGCTGAGGTTTGCTATCTATTCCACCTTCATGGGATGTTTAATCTCAGATATGACAAAGTATTTATTATGTTGCGGCAGTTTTAATTTTTCAAGCTTTTGGAAGTCAGCAAATAATCCCACATTCTTTTTATATTCTTACACTGCACCTAACTTGTCATTTAATCTTATCCCGTATTTTCTGAGTCTGGATTACCTCAGCACTCTTGAAGTTGAAGTTGAGCTCTTGACGTGCATTGGACCTTCAGCATATCCTTTTTTGATGGTCACACCCTCACATAGAAAATATTTGTTAAATGCGTTTTACATGTTTCATCAATAGCCCACAGAGTAGCACCCAATTTCAGTCATAAAGGCAATATTCTTTATTACAAAAAGTCCTTTCATATCTGGTCTTGATGGATACGAAGGGCAGGCAGTCAAGCGTAACTCCCTATACTTCAGGCCTGTGTGGTGCAGTGATAGGGGTGAGTCGTCATCACCATGGCAGCGGGCGCTCTATCTCCTGCGCTCGATGATGGAGTTGCCATAAAAAAAGAGATTTATCTGTCTTCACAGCGCCAGAGATGAATGAGATGCAGCATGAAGAATCGCCACAGCGACCTGTCTCCACTGCTTCAGGTGCCTCATATTTCCTTCCCTGCACCCCCTCATTTTACTACAGTGAAGGTATGCATTTATCAAGAGGAAGAGACTTAAATCATTTCTTGCAGCTAAGCTAGGGGTTGGAATGCCAGGGCTGATATGGCTGAACACACTTGTGCTTGAGTGTGCAGGCTTGCTTGTGTGCATGCCTCTGCTCATGTACAGTTTGTCTCGTTGCTGTTCAATTTCTATCTTCAGTGTTGGTCTAACGGATGTAAGCAATGATTTCAAAGTAACCAAGGTAAGTATACCATCCGTTTATGGTTAGATTTTTTGATTTAGAGCAACCTGATTTGCACCCGCTGTCAGGCTCCAAAGGAGGTAATGGATGTATGGATGGATTGATGAAACCTCTGTGATATTTTTGGCAACATTTAAAATATTTAGAGTTAATTTAGGAACCTTTTTGAAGGGCGGTTTGATCTACAAAACAAATAACCATAAATTTCTACTTTTGCACACTAATTAGTACATCCAAAAGCAAGTGAGGCAATTTTACGTAATGTATTATTGCCAACTGTTAATTGCCACCGTGAATTAACCCATCATCACCTTAAATGTATTATGTGATGAATTATTATCTGACTTGAAACACAGGTTTGCTGTTTGAAGTGAGGAATTTGAGTCTATAGATGCACCTATAATGTCATAAAACAAATTCAAAACAGAGAAGAGCAAAGACAAATTACTTTTCATGATTCATAATTATATACATGGTGAACAACAAATTTACTGAAAAGTATGCAAGTGCAATCATTAGCAGCAATACATCTTATTAGCTTATAATAATAGAATTTTGAAATTTGACTAACGATCCAACTTTGTGTTTTTGCCTTTTCTAAATAATAAAGCCCAATAAACAACACATAAAAACAGAAACTATGCTTTTTCATGTTTCAGCAGTAGCTCCACTGATATATGTAGCACATGCAGATTTTTTTTTATGTTCAAAGTTGCGAAAAATCTTGTCACCAGCAGAATTTAAGTCACTGTGTTTTTGCCAAGGGAAAGAATCAGTGGAACAAATGTTGTTCATTTAATGTCTTCTGACATTCTGTTATCAGCACTCCACACTTAATTACATAAGAGCCATAACATTCAGGAGTAAGCTAAAAGTAATGGAGGAAAAAAGATAGAGAGTGCAGGCACCTCCTTCAGAGCTCAGGCATTTCCTTCTGGGATATCCCCCTCTTCTGACCTCTGAGGGGGAAAGGAGAGATGGCGGAGAGGAAAAAGTGAGTGTAAAAACTGGCAGGGTCCATTAGGGCGTGTCCTCCTGAGGGTTGAAGGGTAGCAAGCTACACTGACCTTTAATGGGCTTGAGTGACAAGCAGTCGGTGCTGGATCAGCCGGTGAGGAGTGTCTGGAAAGAGGCCCTTTCTCCATTGTTCTCTCTGTGACGTTCCCTGCCATGCTTCAGTGAGGGCAGGTGCTTCAGGGTGTCAAAATAGGAAGACCCACGGACAGGCTTGGCTGCTGTCCATGCTCCTCTGACATATGACAAAAGCTTGACTCTCACCGCCGCACAAAAGGCAGACCAAAAGTGAGAGCTGGTCTTTTACAAAAAAAAAAAAAAAAAGCTGCTAGAGACTCTGAGCTTTACTCAAACGGGAAAGGACTGACTGACCTTTGGACCCAAATCAGTGTGTTCTGGAAAGATTTGCTCATCTCCTCTTTCTTCTTTTGTGAGTTTGCCATAATATGGATATCACACTGATAAGTGTTTTTCCATAGAGATGATACATGAACAACTTTTACTAAAGCTCATGACCCATGACTTTTTGTCTTGACCAATCCAATGTGACTAATAGCTTTCTTCTCATATTTTACTTTAAAGTATCAACAAACATCAATCACAGAAGGAACAAGTATTTAAGGTGCAGATGATACTTTAATGGCAATATTTTAAATTCAAAATCATTAACACAGACATTGATATTATGGCATGTTTAATGCGTGATAAATGATAAAGATAAAGGATAGCAAAAGAGAACAGAACAGACAATGTCCAAATGAGGAGCCAAGTTGTTATCAAAGCCCAAGTGATTATTTTCCACAAGATTTTCCTGTCAGGATGTTATGAATGTCTCCATGTTCGGTGGTCGGTGATAAATGGTGTCGCTTTTGCTGTGCTGATGTCATACAACAGCCTCAAGGCACAACTTCCCCTCCAGTAAGTGTCAGCTGAAGGATGCACTCGCTGTGTCCTGTCCTGTTCGGACAGATGTTGTGTGTGTGTATGTGTGTGTGTGTGTGTGTATGTGTGTGTGTCAGATTGTTAGAAGTGTGTTCCATACTTTCCATTCATGTAAAAAGTCCTGAGGAGAATTTTATCCACCCATCATCCACATGTTCCCATTTTTGACTTTCAGAAACCTCAATATTTTTCTGTACAGAAACAATTAGATCTATCATCATTACAGCCGCTTAGAGGGCTATTATTTACATTTCTACTGCATTATTGATTAGCGGCCTGCATTTTAATTTCCAGCATGTGCAATATGAGGATGTAAAATATTTATGCTTGTAGTAAAAAACATTTCCTCTGCGTTAAATTAACAGCCTTTGTTTGTTTTCATAGTGTATCTAGCCTGCACTTTTTCCTGCTTTGTAAAGAAAGCCCTGGTGGTAATGTTATTACTGTCTTACCAAAATGTGTTTGAGACTCAAAATGTTCCATAATGTGATACCTGTCTTTGTGAGGTCTGAATGTGGGAACTAACATTTTCAAGTTGAATTCACGGCCAAAGAACTTTAGCCAGCTACACTGACATTAACATTAATAATTAACTATCCACATCTAAGCACTTCACCCGTTTTGAGGAGGCTAGTCCTGAAAGCTAGCAAGGATTAGGCTAACGTTAGCATGTCTATCCTGTTTCTATAGTTAATGCAATATCATGTATATAGCCACTATGAACACATATTTAAGACCTCTTTCACAATAAAACAAGTTGCCGTTAACATTCATGAATCAGCTTTTAAGATCCAACCCATGCTGCTAGTTTTAGCTCAATTAGCAAGCTAGAGTTGGTTAAATCCACCATCTACAGTTGGCCCTTTATTTAAGTGAGATGAAACAAGCCATTGTTTAAAAAATTATTATAAACTATAAACCATAATCGATATCCTATATTATCCTATATCTGTCATTGTTACATAATGCAATATCTCTTCAAGTTGTAAATATGTGAAATAAGGGCACTATCATTGCTGTAGCATTCTTGGTGTTGATATTTTTATTGCACTGGCTTATTTCTAAAGTGTTCATCCACATTTTGAGTGTCATTTAGTAAAAAGGCATCCAGATATGAAAGGGTTGATTGCAGCTTGACTCTTTAAGTGAACTTTCCAACCCACTGTAATGACTCCAGTCTTGAGGGCCTGTAATCTTGATCAAAATGGAAAAAATAAGAGGAGCTTAATGTGCCTGTGTGTCCACGTGCATGCAAGTAAATGTCATTTTTGGATTAGGCTACTTTCCCTCATTTTCCTCTTAACTTTATCTCCTCCGTCGGTGCGAGGGAGATTGCAGGGTGACTACGTTTTCCCAATGCCAGGGGGAGTCTGTAGCCATTGTTCTAACTCCTGACGGCAGCAGAGCTGTCGCTGATTGACAATACCACTGATTCCCTTGTACTTCCTGTGCAGACCCAGACAGCGAACACAGTTTGCTTCGCTGCTCTTATCATGCATGTCACCGTGCCAGGAGAGAGGAAAGAGAAGGGAAAGCTGGGGGAGTATTAAGAGCAAGACAAGGTTTATCCCTTCTGCTCTTTTGCTTGACAAAAAGCCAATATCCAATCTAAGTTGATGACAGAAGCTGCATATCTGTTTCAGTATGTGCATTATTTGTAGCAGAGGTGGGAGCTAAATTACTACTTATGACTCTGTTTCTCCCTGTTTGGGCACGACGAGATGCAAGATTGTTGCTACTGATAAGATAAGAATGTAGCAGTCGCCTTCTCTGGTTGCTGGTGCAGAAGGAGGAAATGCCTATCTGATGGGATTTTCAAATTGGATTTTGAATGGCCAGACAGGGAAGGAGAAAAATATTTACACAATTGACATCTCCATCTCTGGGAGTTGTAGGCAAGGCCTCTGGGCAGTGTTATAAACAAAAGAAGCACACAGAATTAAACAGTTGGAGTTTACAAGATGTGGTCAGATTTGGCCAGAGGCAATTAGTTGATAAACTTGACCTATTAGTATCTGTACTCCTACATATTTTCTGATTCTTCACCCATTTGCATTGCAAAATGTTTTGAAATGAATTTTAATTTTTGCTGGAATATTTAAAGGTGAAATTGACAAAGCAAAATATTTTTAATATTATTTTATTTTGGATATTGAAAGTTGTCATTAATATAATGTGGAAGACAGTGGGTGCCCTAAAAATACATATCTTACCTTCCATGTTGAAATATCTGACATGACCTTACCTTATACAAATAACCTTCACCTACCTCTGGTGAAACTCAATTTAACCCAAATCCATTCTGGTTTTATCTGCAGACTTTTCTACTTTTCATTTGTATCTCAACCTCTTTATCATAGCAGTTCATAAAATAGTCCTTAAATTTATTATATCCACCAATTATATATTTATTTTGCACCAACTGTCTAATTTTTCATGGCAGTCAAACCAACATCAAAAAGTAAAATGTGTGTCTGTTTACACAAATCCTATAGATTATTTTTCATGACTGTTGAATAAACTGATTTTCATTCAACATTTATCCCAAATAACAATCAGTAGTTACCTAAACCAAAGTTTATTCCACACATTAAAGACAGTGACTGTATGATGAACTGAAAAGACATTTTTCTTATCTAAACCAAAGTGATTTTAACCACAGATTGGACTCAAACCCTGGATTCTAATGTAAGAGTCCTACACTTTGTACTTTATCCGCACTTACCTACCCCGTGTAACTCTGGCTTGGTTCACAAATGTACTATTTAATTCAGTTTTACAAATCTGGTGCAGGCATGAAACATAGTCATGCTGTGTGTCATGAAAAACATTTAGTTTGTGTTTGTTTACACAAATACCATACTCAGTTTTTTCATATGCAATTTTGTCACAATGTTGTTGAGTATCTATGAAAATAAGTTAACAAATCCTGTTATGAACATAGACAGAGTATTGGTCATACAAACTTTGACCCCAGCCCCATTGTACTACAGCTCCCACCAGCGTAGTACTATCAGTCAGCAGAAGAATGTATGACTAAATGGATGTGGGCAGAGATTGACTAATTCTGTCAGCGGGCCGAGCAAGTGGGATTCAAAGTCATTTTTCCAAGAAATTGTGCTCATTTGAGATTACCTTCAAACTAATTTGTTACATATTATTGCTCGGAAAGTAAATATTTGAGTAAGATTTGCATTGAGACTCTGCAACAAAAACCAAATGTTTATTGTTCAACTTCGATTAGTCTTTGAAGCTTTTATACAAAGATTTTTATAGAGAGCCATTAGCAGTGATGAAGCTATTAGAAACGTCCCTTTTTACTGCTTGCATCAGAACGGGACCCCCCGCAGCTGGTGGTGATAAGGCTCTGATGTGGCTCCTGCTCCCTTGTGGCTCCCTTAATGTCCACTGGCATACATAATAAATATCTCTCTTTACTTTCACGGAGAAGACATTTGAGTCACCATAGTCTAGATTAGATACTCAAGGGTTAATTTTACAAGCTGCATAAATGAGCACTAGCTAATTTTGCTACATATTCCTTACCAGTGAGGAAACCTGGATGACTTCAAAACAATTAAATAACACACAAAATGTGACTATGATGTTTATTTTTCTCAGTAGTATCTGAATTTTCTGTACATAGCATCTAGGACTGCCTGAGTCCCTCTCAGTTGTATCGCTAAATACCAGAAAATCACAAACAGAAGCCAAATCCGAGACGCTTAAAAGTGGACTGACTTACTGGACTCTTGACCTTACTGTCAAGCAGCTGTCAGACCCCATATGTTTGCCCTCTTCTATGCCAAAGGCGAGTCAATTATGTAGACAGTGCATGAACAGAGGGGTCAATGTGTTTTTTCAGAGGTTAAATCAAGTGTGCAACCTCTACATTACCGATTGATGGCTGCCTCATGACAGCCAATGAAACGCTCAGTCTGGGACTTTTGTAAACTTCGGAGTGGCCGGCAGCTCTGGCTCTCGATTTGAAGGAGGTGCCAGGTGGCTTAAGTACAGAGCTGTTTATTTCTGTGAACTGCTGGGGACTGCAGCCCGGCAAAGCAGCCCCAGCGCTTTCATGTTTCCCATTCGGCATGCACTATGCAATCTGCCCGGCTGTTATGAGCATGAAGTAAACAAAACATTAGGTCATCATAAATCATTGGCCAATGACATGTCTGGAGCTGAGATTAGACAACCGGAGCAGAGCATTGGAGCACAGAGCAGGGAAGCCAGCCTCTCGTCCCGCAGCCTGCAGCTCCTTTTCTCCTCTGCGGTCCCAATGTGTAAGATCATTATTAAAATTGCAGCTCAATTAAGATAAGACTAAATTACTTTCTCTGTCTCCCTCTTTGATGTTCGGGGGATTTTTCCTCTTTCTACAGTTGAAAAAAGAAGCAGTTTAAAAGGAGCAAGGGGGGAGACAATCGCTTTGAGCACGCTTTGATGTTGCAGTCATTGCATTGCATTGGCTTTGAGTTGGAAACGTGCATGATTGTTTTTTTGTTTTGTTTTTTCCCTGTGTGTAAAATTCAAAGCTCTATTTTCAAAAAGCGAAAGCTCAATATTAGTTGCCCAATTGCAAAGACAATTTCACATTTTGGCAGAATGAAGAATTGTGAGTAAGCATTTACGAGTGTGTGCATGTGTGTGTTGCATTCCACTTTTCCTGTACTCCTTCTTTCGATTGCCACAGGCCCTGAACGCTGAAACGTGCCTTCTGTTTTCTGGGGGGGTGGGGGGGTCAGGGTCCGCCCAAGCTGAATCAGTATAGCTGAACTTGTTTCCTACTGTGTGTGGTGGATAGTGTGCAGACAGGGTGCAGAGTGTTTATAAAAACGTGCAGGATTAAATGGTGTTTCTTAAATCCCATCAGAAGATCTGTTTATGACTGCAGGCGATACGAAGGGAACATAATGTGCAGTAGAAGCTGAGAAGCTGTCAATCTCCTTGCATGGTCAGTAAAAAGAGGGAAAATCACTTTACCGGCTTAATTTTTAAATACTTAATCAACAAAAATCTCCCTATCCCCATTTAAGAACATTTAGGATTTTTTCACTGCAACTAATTCAATCACTCCGCCACTCATTCCATTGTTCAGCCTTGTTCTCTTTGTCTTAAAGTTCATGTGTTTGCCTGACTTCTCACTGTAAACACAATGGCTAAAACATCAGAGGGCCATGGACTGGGGATGTTTATAGGAGCGGAGAGCCTGGAGATGGAACAGAGATATGAGTGCTGATCTGTGAAAGGAACCACTGCTGTATCGCTGCTGCTCGCCATCACACACAAACACCATCTGGCTGCCTCTCACCAGACAGAGAAGACCTCACACCTGCACACCTCAAGGAAATACACAACGATACTACATGGTTTGTTTTGAGTCTGAAGTACTGACTTTTCTTTGTGTTTGTTGTTCATTTGTTGGCATACTACATTTTTTTGTAAACCACAGATACGTTGAATTAGTATGTTTCATACGTATCATATCAACGTTTCTACTGTAAAGTGATGTAGTTCATGCACATGCACATGAGCTGACTTTTTTCACTTTGAAGAGAAGAGGATGGTGGTGTTGTGAGAGCTACGCAAGATGGCTGCCAAGCAACAGACCTCTGTTCAAAACCACTTCTACGCTGAGTTACAGCTGACAGGACTAGTTAATTTTAGCGACCATCGGGCCTTTTTCCAGCTGTGTTTGTGCCGTCAAACATGATCGTTTCTTAGCCCTGACCAAGGGGTTTTTGTGCCTAAACCTAACAGGACCTTCACCACAGTTTTAGGGTTGTTGCAACCTAAAATTGCAGCCTAGGCGCCAGAGTGAAATGTTGGCATTGTAGACATCCATGGTTTGCAAAAACGTACAATGCCAACACTTACTCTGGCAAAAGAGTTGGTCAACCCAGTAAATTATATAAAATATGTGCTTGCTTTTATTCTTGTTTTGCATGAGAGTCACATAAGATTTTCATATTAGTCAATTTTTAAAAATTTTCAAATGCCACATGTTAATTTTAGCTTTGAAAAATCTGATTCAGACTGTAGACAGCATGAATGGACCAACTATTTTAAGCTTTTAAAATTACTTTTTACAGTCATTGTTTTTGAAAACTACAGGCGTGCACTGGTATGATGAGGAGCTGAGGTGTTTTCCTGAGCACATCTTCCTCAGCTTTGTCCACCCCCACTTCTCTGATATTCCCCTCTAACTAATTCTCTCTCTTGGAGTCCACAGATCAAATTCTCCCAATTCATGTTGTTTTTAAATCTTTAATTCTTTCCCCCTTTTTGTGCCCTCCATAAACTCTCTCCTCCTCTGTGTTTTGAATGCTCTTCACATCGCAACCAAGCATGAAAACGGAGAAAGAACGACTTAAACAAAATTAGTTAACTGACTGGAGAGTAAACAATGAAACTGTGAAAAAGACCGTTGGGAGGAATGGTTTTCCTCTCAGAGGTCAGAGGGGAGATTGTCCATTGACACAAGCTCAGACAGCTGACATTTGAGATCTTTTTTGGATCACTGAAAAGGGCTATGTTGTGCTTCTCATATGCAGGAGGTTTGTTTGTACATGGTTATATTATATTACGTGCATTGCAATAATTTCTCACCATATTTTTTAGGGTTTCTTTTTGGTTCCATGTTGAATATTGTATTACTTCAACAATCTTACACTGTATGTTGATGCTGTTTCAGGTCACAGGAGAAGGGTCCATTTGAGGTTAATGCTGCAAATAGGATCCATGTGATTAATGATGTGATGTCCCATCTGCACGTTCTGCAAGTTCTATTTTTAATCAACTAAAACGTGCATCTGCTCAGAAACTGTGAAAATATATAACAGTTTCTGAGCAGAGTGTTTTTATTCTAACTCGTTTGTTTTCCTTGCCTGTGTTTCACCTCACACTCCATATAGTAATACTCCATCACAGCATGCTATGAGTCCATGTGTGTGTGAATGTATGTGTGAATGTATGGGTGTTTGCGAGTGATGTTGTGGTGGTGCTGTTGGTGGGAAGTGGTGCAGGTAAATCTCTGCTTCCTGCTATTCAGGGACTGAACATAATCTGTGAAATATGGAGGAATAATAAGTGCAAGACTGTCACTCAGACACAGTTAGACCCGCCTCTTGGTACTTTCTTACAAACACACACACAACACATACAAACACTGTTGTTACTTGCACTCACAGTCTTTCAGATGCACGGTGTTTTGAATAAAAATGGCAACTGTAGCAAAGAGAATCAGTCACACTGCCATTAATCACAGTGAAATTCATGACCTACTGCCGAGTATTATCAAGACATATTTAATGGCCGATCATATTTGAAATGACAAACGTCATCAGATAACTCAAAGAAATGCATTATTGGCATATCCTGTGGAATTTTGAAGGCATTATTCATCTCTTGAAGGCTACAACTATCCATTAATCAATAAGATGAGGTTGATTTAATTTTGTGTTTACACTCCAAAGCCTCATTTATCCAAACATCACTTACCAAATCTGTCAACAACGTTAAAAAAAGGGCGGACAGACCGGAGATTTGGAGAAGGAAAGAATGACATGGCATTTCCTCCTGATTAGATGTGCTTTTGTTGACAGATTTGCTGCAGTAGCTATAAATTTTCAGCACTTTTTAATCAGATAATATTATGACCTACTGACCTCTTTGCATGATTGACAGAGCTAATACATGATAAATGACAGTAAAAGAAAAGGCAGATGTATCTGTTTCTAAAGAATAGTCTACAGTATATCAGGTTAGTCTGGTCTCTGTGTCCCAGAGAGCTGTTTTCAACTTGCCTTCTTTTCGAAATTGAAAATAAATGTGAGGGAGAGGGAAGACGTGATGAGGCACTTAGTGGGAAACAACTCAAGAGGAAGTTGAAGACAGTTATGGTTGTCTTTTTTTTAATATCACACATTAAAATCCTCTCAGTCAGCATGATTTTACAATCCCTCAACCCTGCACGGAGAAACACAACGACCCTGCCAGGAATTAATTGCCAGTGGGATTCTCTAAGAGTTTAAATGGCTTTACCCCTTACACACACATGCACACACTGCACCATTAAAATCAAATTTCAAGTTTGTTTTCCTCAGTGATCCACCTCCTGTGCGAAGCCACTTTTTTTCCCCCCTTCTTCTATTTAAGGAAAGATGACATTTAAAGCTGCAGCCTAATTCATCACTGTCTCTGCCTTTGGTTTGTGTGACACTCTTTTCTCCTCCATGGAGGCCACAAGGACTCTGGATTGAGATGGGTCACTTCCAGCACCGTCTCCTCCTCTTTTGGTGCAAATGACACCAACCTCCCTGGACTTAAAAGATATGTGGATCAAGAGAAAGTATGTTGTCCCTGTGTGTGCATGTATGCAGATATGCAGAGCTGCCCTTAAAGCAGAAGGCATATTTTATTTACGGAAATTAATCTGCATTCCTTTAAATTTTATTTTCTAATTCATGTTTTTTTAACCAGATGGGTAAATTTATTGTCTCGAGCTATTTTTTGTAATTTGACTCTTTTGATTGGTGTTTAAAATGATTCACTTTAACATAAATTCTGTTATAAAAAAAATCCTGAAAAAAGTAGCATACATTTAAAATTATATTCAGCTGATGACTTTATATCGCTTTCAATTTTTTTAGAATTAAAAATTATTCTAGTATTAAATTGTTTAATGTGAAAAAATAAGCAAAGTTCTAGCCTGCCACCACAAAAGAAAAGAAACAATACACTGTTTAATCACCTATGAAAATAGTGATATTTTATTTAAATTAAAACGAATCTTTATACGTATTTCTTACTTTTCTGACTGCGATTATAGCTGAATGTCATTTTGTCAACATTCCCTCTCAGTAGAGGAAAGAACAGCTTCATCTTGTCCCCGTCCTAAAGCGGTCTTAGTCTGCTGTTGATGTTTTCATAGCCCAGTGGCCGCCTTGCACCATAAAATGAGATGAGACCCGCGAAAGACACAGACAACTGCTACCGTGGCTCAAATAGCACAAGTTGGACGGCTTTGAAGTGGCCCTCTCATGTCACAAGTTACAGAGTTCAAGTTTGCTCCCTGCTATTAGGAGACAACTGAAACCGATTTTTTTTTCTGCACATAAAACCATATAAAGCGATGAATTAAGAATTAATGTGAAAAGTATTTAATGTTTTAGTGGAAATGTGCATATTGTGATAAGCCACATATATTATTCATTTAAGCATAGGGCAAAACAAAAATAATCACTTCTCTAACTTATTTTATTGGTGCACTGGATTGTTTTATTTAACGGCAATCCACTTAATTATACTGTTTATTTTACTATGAGCTCAAGACACCATGTGTTTTGAAAACGTAATAAAAAAACATGAGCAAGGCATCATATCCACAGTAGGAAAATGGCTCATTCGTTGTTTGTTTTTTGATGATTTAACAATAAACTGCATTTATGCCTGTTTGCAATTAATACATTCAAGAAATTCAATTTTAATAAATCAGCAAGAATATAAATTCAAGGACGTAATTTTATCACCCACACCTGCGACAGAATGAGGCTTTATTTCTGTCCTTCAGATTCAAAAGAAAGGTTGTAAAGTTGTCGTGTATGAGACCTTCAAAACTAGATTCATAACATTAAAATGCACTTGACAATAAATTACTGTATGTCATGCTGTATAATTGAGACATTCAAGTGCTCCGTGAGTAAAATGGTGCTATAATTAGAAACCGCAGGCCCGAGCAGCAGAAAAGCAGGTTTTGTGTAACTTGAAGGCAACTCTGTTCGTTTTTTGAGGTAACTCGCCAAGGCCGTCGGGTTATTCGCAGGTCGGCCGTTTCCCGTCGGTCTGAAGTCACAGTACCCCATTATCCCCCCATCCCAGCTCGCATGAGCTCCACATGAGTTCATTTCTCCTGTCTTGAAGATGCTGCACGATTTCAAACTCCTTATTTAATCCAGAAGCCTTGTTTACACCTCATCGCTCCGCCTGTTTTGACAAAGCCGAGTGAATCATTTCATTGAAAATTATCATTTGTCTTTTAAATGAGACACGCAGGATAAGAGGCTGCACACAGCGCTTATTTTTTCCTTATGGGAGACAAGTGTTGGACCTCCAACCTTTCACTCGTTTGGCCGCAGAGCAGACAGAACTTGCGTCTATGGACTCCTAATTAGAAACAGATGGCGCGGAGCTCGGGTCTCGTACACTAACCGAGAGCTAAAGCACAGCATTTTCCATACTGAGCTGGTCACTCAGGCATACAGGTGCACACAGTCTGCAGGGGCTATCCCTGAGACGTCAGTGAAATACAATTATAAGTTTTCTTCTGGGAAGAGCTTTGGCTCAATAGCATTGCGTTTTTACGCATAGCTGGCATCCTTTACAAGCAGAAAGATGGAATAATAGTCGGTTCTTAGATTACCAAAAATTACAAACATTATAGCCTATAGACTCGGTGCTCTTAAATTATTACTGCAACAGCAGACGCACCACAGAAAAGGGAAAATGTCCAATATAGAAAAAAAGTTTATGGAGATAAATAAGTCTAGTAAACCTTTATCAGATAAACACAGGCCAATCGTTTCATCACTTGGAGCACAAATTAATCAATAATGTCAACACCCAAAGTGAAAACAGTGTCTGAGGTGTGTATTTGATTTGTTACTTAATATTAATCAATATACATCACGGCTTTAGCCCACACCAAAGCTATCTTTATGAATATTGGGGGTAAATTAAATTTATTTTAAATTTTGTTCTTACTATCTTAGAGTAATAGTTTTGTTATGGGGGGCATTTCTTGAACTTTGACCTGACCTCCAAACACACAGACTGAAACACATCTCATGTACTGGCACTCAAGCGTATCGAAAAAAAAAATTAGATACTGATTAAATAGTTAAGATTTTTTTTTTCCTTAATCATGTCTACAAACGTCTCGTCGTGTTTCGAGAAATAAATCTGATCGGCGACAAAACAAAATAATAAAAAAAATAGGCCTAATGTTTTCTAAAATATTGTTCAATCATCAATAAAAACCCACGAGGCATCAAAGTCAACTCAAAGATACGGTCTTGATAGGGCCGCGTTAAATATTAAAGGATAGGCCAACATTGACGCTTTTGTCTTTGCCATTTGACCCAGAGCAGTGAGGGAAGTTGTGCATTTCCAGGAATGTAGCGGAACGTTTTGGGAAAGCGTCCTACAGGCTGAAACAGGGGTCCCAAAATGTCTTCGTGTTAAAAGAGCCTCGAACAGACGCGGACCCCTGTGAGCTTTAGCTCTCAGCAACAGCTGATTAGGGTTGTTAGGAGCAAGACTAACTGTAAAAGCAAAACAAGTAAATTCTTCTTTAAGGGCTACTTCGTCTTTGGAGGAGGGAAATGAAAGTGAAATTGAATTTGTACCTATTTCGCTGTGGTCCCCTCGGGACAGGATGGGGACCCCGGGGCCCCTCGTAGGAAACTATTGACTCATTGTTAATTACAGTATCAGTTCATTTTTTTTTCAACTTTTTTATGCGCAAGTCTTTTATAGTTATTAATATTTCGCGAGGTTTTTTTTTCTCTTTTTTAAACTGTAGTAGCTTATTTACGATTTTAAGGAATTCAAATAAAGCACACCACGCTAATCTCTCTCCCTCTCTCTCTCTCTCTCTGCTATGTCCTGTTATATTGTTGATGGTGCTTGGGCGGCCGACATCCTCCTCATTGACCCCCTTCTCCCTCTTTGCCTTTTCCGTCTCATGAAAAACGATTCCAGCTCTCTGATTGAATTTTATTCCTTCCTGACCTGGTCTATTCTGTGAGGGCGCCATCAATCTTTTGGCTAACACGACGTTTGTTTATTAGGCCTATACATGGGAAAGTATCTACGGACTTTTATGAGCCTGATTGTACTTGGTGCAATCGGAGAGTTTGGAGAGACGTACAAGAGGCATTTCACTGTCGCTACACTGAGCAAATCAAACGTTTTTCTTTTCCTGCTCTTTGCTGTTAGTGAATATACACCGTTGCATGAAGGCCTGTATGGTCCAAAATATGCATATGGCCTGAAGTTACTCACACATTTGATGGGCTGTGCTCTTTGTATTTTTGCTGTTGTCTTGTTGGTGGACAGACTTGAAGCTGCAGATATGGTTTTACGGAATAAGTTCATCCAACTATTTCGGAATCAGAATTATATTGAACTTTGACATGCTGCTAAATGTGGAATCAGCTCTGACTTAGCATCTGTCACAGTGTGTGGGACATGCCGCAATAACCTCCGTTTGGAAACTAAAAATTAATTCAATAATTGAATTTGATACAAAATCACGCGACTGGCTTTAGCATATTAATATGCCATTTACAGATGTGTATTGTCGTTGTTGTTATTAACAACCGCATAAACGGTGTGATGTATAATATAGCAAATGATATCATCACCATTTTATAATATTTTATAAGAATTTTGTTTTTAAAAAAATGTGAACTACTATAAATTATTATTATTATTATTATTATTATTATTATTATTATTATTATTATTATTATTATATCTAATTCGCTCATTTTTATATGTTGAGATGTTGTCTTTATACAGACTGTAGCCTTGCGCAATTTTACGCACTGGCCATATTTACAAATAATATGAAAAACATTAATATTACAGCTTTTTAATACCCTATGTTAAATTAATATCTTTATATAACCTTCTATAAATTACATTTACATTCAGTAACCCTTGCGCTTTAAAAATAGGCTGGGCCATTTGACTTAATTTAATAAATAAAATGCAATTTAAAAAAAAAATTATGAAAAACCTGCTTTGAAAGTTTGGATGAAGGACAACAGACATCTAATAAAATAAACAATTTCCATGCATGTGCATAATAATCCTTTCAAGCAATTTATGGGTTTCCATTAAACGTGATGGATTGATTTCCATTCATTAATGCCACTGAGGAAAAACAACCCTTTAAAATTGTATTTGAGAAAAAACTGCCAATTGGGATTACGATTAAACATCAATCTGACATTTCAAATATAAAACCATCTAATATGCACTCATTCTCAAATATCCACACACTAAAAACTGGGATGAGTCACTTATAATGAAAACGTGACGGCCCTAGTTGTCTCCATTCACGTAAACGTCATGTCAGACTTGTGAGAATTCAAACGTCAAGACTGCAGTGACAACGGGACTATCTTTGGCATGTGTGGTATGATATTAAGTAAGCATTGGTATGCGCCAGTAAACACACAACGCTATCCAAAACAAAGTTGTGCTGTGTGCAGGCTGGTTCCCAGGTCTGCAGGCCTCAGGTCAACATCATCTCTAACCACCCCGTATGTACAGAGTCCTCACTATCTCTATTATGACAATAAAAAATAGATAGTACGTGAAATATCAACGTTAAAAGGAAAAAAAGACGTGAACACTGGTAACATAAACAGCTGTTTACTCTTTGAACGTGCGCACGCCGCAAAATAGTTGCAAATTAGTTTTTTGCCTCGATAGTTCTTCATATTACCTCAAAAATTTTAAAAGAAGCAAAACATGTGCTTTAAGCATTATTACATCAATATTTATATTTTTGGTGAGAGTAAAAATAGTTTAGGTCGGAATCTGTGCAGCAGATTAGAGTCCTGAATTAATTTTCAACATACTGTGATGAATACACATCAGTAAAAAAATCAAACCTAACTCAGAGGGTCAGATCAGATTAAAAACGAGGCCAAACTGAGTTTAAAATAGCACTAGCCTGTATTCAAGTCTGTAAGAAACGAGGCGTTAACTTTAACTCACATAAAATGACAATTTATTAAACAAACAAACAAATCCTTCAAAATACTTTTCAACAAAGGAAGAATCTTTGAAATAATACGGCGATATACACGTTCCTTTTTCTTACTTTTATATTGGAACAATTTTTTGGACAATTAAGGCAATTCAATTTAGAAACACTTTTTTGGTGTTTGGTCCATAATATCCGGCTACATTTTAGAAATAAATTACTATATGCAATTTACACGTCCATAAAAACTGATATCCTTAACATATCATATAAAGCCACAAAAGCAAAGAGAGACTTACGTGTTATTTGCAGTAACACTGTTCTTTAGAAAAACCTAGATCAAGTCTTTTCTGTTTTTTGTTTTCTGTCTCATATTAGTCCATGTGGTGTGGGCAAGTAAGAAGGGGGGGAAATGTTGAATTTTACTGAAAGAGTTCAAACACCGTGAGGAAAATATTGAGCCTGTTTTTTGGTCAGAATTTGCTGCAGTCATACACAAAAGCTCCCGAAGTGCGATAGATGGATTGGCTCGGTGGGAATGACATCTGACAGCTGTTATTCCCATTCACCGGTGAATTATTCAAGCCAATTCGTTGGGATTCAAACATCTCTCGGACTGAATGGAAGTTCTGCTGCTGCGATGGGTACGTTGCGCCCAGATGGCCCAGGTCTCCGGCCTGGTTGAGGTACCATGAGGTCAGCCTCCCTTGGTGGGGATGGTGGCCTTCCTGCCCAGAGTTTAGATTACCGTGGGCCAAGGAGGATGAGGTGGTAGTGACCGAATAATCTGGCAACGTTTCGTCGACGGTGGTGCTGGGTGCCAAGTGGCTAGATCTGTCCCCTGCGTACAAGCTCATGGCTTGCATGTTGCAATGATAGGTTGCATTGGAGGTAGTGGAGATTGAGTTTTGGATACAGGGTGAACTATAGACAGATGTCTGACTTGGAGAATAGTTTAAGGACAAAGACGGTGTTATACCTGTCCTGCTGGAGGCGGTGAGGCTGGAGGAGAGCTCTGTGGCCCCTTGTGGAGACCCCCGGAGGGAGGTCATGATGTTGTCTACGCTGAAGCCCTGCGTCGAGGCCTGGCCGTGGTGCTGGTGGTGCTCGGAGCTGTCCATGCCGATGGACCTATTGGAGGGGATGCTGTGAGGGCTCCCGCTGGACATGCTGCTGCTGTCCGGGCTCTCGATTTTGGGCACTGCACTCAAGGAGGGAGAGTCGGCCTGCGGCGGCGTGACAGTCCCGTTCTCAGTCTTAATATCCTGGATCCTCACAGGCTTGGAGCCCTGCACCGACTGCTCCTGGTCCCGGCCTTGCTGCCTCGGCGGCACATCCTTCTGCAGCCGTTCTTCTTTTTCTTTCAGCGCGTCCTTCTTTTTGAACCGTCGTCTCCGTCTCAAGAAGCTCCCATTTTCAAACATGTTATAAGAGTCAGGGTCCAGGGTCCAGTAACTGCCTTTACCGGGTTTTTTATCATCACGGGGCACCTTGACAAAACACTCATTCAGAGATAGATTGTGCCTGATGCTATTCTGCCAGCCCTGCTTGTTGTCTCGGTAAAATGGAAACCTTTCCATGATAAACTGGTAAATCCCATTCAGGGTCACCTTCTTGTCAGGCGAGTTTTGAATAGCCATTGTGATGAGCGCAATGTAGCTATATGGAGGTTTGACCATATCCTTGGGCTGAGGTTGCGGGGTGTACGGTCCATACGCCCGGGCCATGCTGGCAGGGTATTGGTCATGAGCTGCATGAGAGTACATGTTCATAGGTGCTGGCATCCCGGTGTATCCCCCACCGGCAGCGGCCCGGTAATAGCTCGGGTCGCTGCTGATGTACGGCACGACGCCTAATGAGTTGGGACTGGAGACAGAGTAGCGAGCCTGCATGTTTTCACTTTGATCCGGCGAAAATTAAGCTCCAAAATACGCCAACGGAGAGCTCCACTTCTCCCTCCTCTGAAGGCTGAGTCGCTCAAATCACAGCTCCTCACTGCTCAGTTGAAAAGAAAAAGAGAGAAAAGTCTTAACAACCGTGCAGCGTGTTGGATCTCAGAAGTAAGCCATCCCCATCTCTGTGTCTCTATGAAACGCACATTGAAAAAGTTCTGAACTTTGGACATCCGTCACCACACAGGACTTTTACGCAGTTAAATTCTTTCCTCCTTTTTGCTGCCAGTGGAGCTCCTCCCAGAAAGTGCACGGGTTGTCCAATGGGAAGTCAGGCCGTGCAGAGGGAGCACAAAGCTCCCGGCCACACTCAGAGCCTAGAAAAAGCGTGAGGAGGTGTCGGTAACTCCCAGCCCACTGCAGCCAAGACTTCAGATGTGACAGAGCAATTCACATGTACATAATCAGACCATGGAGAGCATATTGCCAAACAAATTTACAAAAATAAATAAATAAAATAGTCTATCAGACCTGTAGCTAGTTTACTGGAAACCAGACCAGCTTTCCTTTAAATTCTAAATTTTAGTTCATTCACCAGTCCGAATATTGTGCTATAGCATAATATTAAATCAGATATTTCTCTAAAAACTCAAGTTTATGCAAAGAATTAAGGGAATTTAGGCATACGCTCTTGTGGCTGTCTCTTTTAATATGAGGTTAATTAATGACATTATATTTCTTTTGTAAATTTTATTTCGTTTTTTTATTAAATAGGATAGAAACACCAATAAACCAAATGGCGTCGTTTACGTGCAGTTTTAACGTCTTTAAAGCGCATTTTATTAGTTCAAAAGACTCTCAACTAGCAGCAGATCAAAGCAGAACACAGCCTCGCGTCGCTCGCAGTCAGTAGTTAAAGTGAGGTCTTATTACAGCGAGAATTTAAGATAGTTTGGGCCGAAAGGTGTGATATTTTGTTCAAGAAAAGAATTTTAATTACATGGAACCAAACGGGATGACAGTGACACTTCAAATTTGAATATCTGCTGTGTTGTGATGTTAGCATCCTTTAAAAAAATGGACCTACCTGCAATCGAATAAACAAAACTCGGAGTCCTAGGCTATCACTTACCTCTCAATTTAATTTAAAAAAAATGCGGAGAGTTTATAATGTGTTTTAAAGCAGACTCTGGATTTTTTTGATTAACTTTAAGACTGTGGTTTGAAATAAAGGAAGATTTTGACCAAAGATAGACGTTAAAATAATCCGACCCTTAAGGCCTCTGTGTATCCCTGCTGTCAAAGGCGGCTGTGCATGAAATTGTAAATGGTCATTGTGAGGCAAAGTTTCAGTCCCAATATCAATGTAATCCTTTGCACGTCGTCTTAATTAAATGTCCGTGCAGTGGCCTGGTGCTCCGCCGGTTTCTCCTTACATGGACCCGGGCATGAACTTTTTCCACCGCCCCGGGCTGTTTACACAATCCACTACGGGCTTTTTTACTCAATACTATGGCCTGCCCACCCAGTCCTCCTTAACACTATTATTTAAGATGTCCAAGACAGAAGGACAGTTTGAAATGACTGGATGTTAGAAAATACTAATAATAATAATAATAATAAAAATAACTAAAATATGTTGGTTGTTTTCTTTCTTTTTATCCAATAGGTCTAAAAAGGCATCATTATTGCAATCAATGATACGGTTTCATGGTGTCTTGGAGATGTGTTCTTACAGTTCGAGTATTCTGTCTGATATACAATTTACTTAATTCAATGTTTCTTGATGTTTTTTGTTGTTGTTGTTTTTGTCAGTTAAAACCGCTTATTCTTTTAAAATAGACAAAGAGAACATAAATACATGAATACATAGATAGAATAAAATGCAAAAGAGAAAGGAAAGATTGTGTGTGTGTGCGTGTGTGTGTGTGTGTGTGTGTGTGTGTGTGTGTGTGTGTGTGTGTGTGTGTTTCAAAGAGAGGTCTTGGGAGAGACGGAGAGAGAGGGGGCGCGACAGACAGAATGTGAGTCTAATAAAAGATCTTCATAAGTATGATTTTGGCTCCCTCTAGTGTTTGTCTTCATTTAGTCTTCACATTAGTTTGTGTATCCTTACTGCGGTTATTTACTCTAAATCCTCATTAAGTCCCCTATTTAATGGCCACCGACAATTTTATAACAGAATATTCAAACCGACATTTCTGGAGACAAATAGAGGAAAAAGAGAAATAAAACTGAAGACCAATAATAGGACACATATGTTATTAAACCAGACCCGTCTGTATTGTTTGTTTATTTGTGGCCGTTTTGTTATGGATGCTGACCTAAATCATATATTTTCCAATAATTATAACAGCTATTGAGATCAATTTAGCTAATGAACGTGCATAACGTTACATAGTTTGTGTGCGCGCGTGTGTGTGTGCGTGTGTGTGTGTGTGTGTATGTGTGTGTGTGCATAATTATGCAACGTTTTGTGTGTGTGCGTGTGTTGGAGGGGGTGTGGGGGTGTGTTTTTGATTTATTATAGGAGCCTCTAGCAGCAGGAAAGTTGCAGAGAATTAACAGGACTCTTCTGCCATCTCATGGTCATTTTCAGTACTACACCGTGAATTCAAAACTATGCCATCTCTGACGTCCAGTCTGCCTGCCACGACACAAAGGGTCATAACTTATCAGAAGGGAGGCACCACTTTTTAGATAGGGAAAATCCATCATCATAAATCATAAGAATAAATTAATTTACGGAGTGTTCCTATCATTGTGACATTCTCTCTGCCCTGTGTTGACTGAAAAAGTGTTGTTGTTGTTTTTTAAAGATATTGACCCTAACCTGAAGTGTAATAAAATTGTCTTTCGCAACCTCAGTCTTTGACAGTGAAAGCAGATGTCAGTGGTGCAATAAGTATTTATAATTTTTATTTTAGTAGAATTACAAGTGAATATCCTGCATTCAACATTACAAGTAAATCTAGGCTACATCATTAATGGTGTCAACAGTACTACAATTCAGTACCAAAATTGCATTATTATTATGCAGCATGGTAACATAAGTACAACACTGTGGTGTTGCAGCAAGTAAAGGTCAGGCCACCTTTGACTACTTATTTCCATGTAGCTTGTGATTTTTCCACAATGTTTCATGAAGTAATGTCTAATATAGAGAGGTCATGGTGTGTGAGTATGTGCACTATACCCTAAATGAAGACTACAGCATGCCTTTTTGTAATAAAAATCAATAGAACATTGAAGTGTTTAACAGGCCTCAGCCTGGCCTCTCTTAAATTATGTAGATTTAGCCAAGCAGTTCATGTATTACATAATATATGACTTTTTTTAACCATAATTTTTCTGCTTCCTCTTCTTGGACATGTAGTGCGCAAAGATAGTGACAATGATTGTGATGATGATGATGATGATGATGATGATGATGATGAAGATAATAATGATGATTGGCAGAAGCAATCAGCTCTAAAATATCATCACAAAGCTGATGGTTGGCAACATCAGTATGCCATTTTTACTTTTAATTATCTAAATGCTTTTCTTCAACCAAAACTTGACCTCAACTATGATTTTTTTTTTGTCTAAATTTCGCCAACATTTTTTCTTTCTGTTACCACTCTTTTAAAACCTTTTTTTTTGTTTAGCAAAGACACAATTTCCATTTAGGCACCCTCCACTCAAAAATGTGTGTTACTTACGTTCATGTCTCCTAAGTTGTCAGACTTTAGTTATACTGAATCCTATCTGTGCAGAGTTTGTAAGTGCTTCCACATTCATTTGATACCTCACAAACTCAAAAGCCCATTGCAGATAAAGAAACCCGAAATCTTAAACAAAGAGCAGACTTTTTAGAACAAAGAGAGTTTGCATTGATACAAACATCACACTTTATCGGTGACTTCCAGTTACGCGCTATTAAATAACATTTACAAATTAAAGATGCTAACTACACTTGCCACTACGGTATGTCTGCTAGTTGCAGTTGATTTTGGTGCACAACAGACTCTTTGTTTGAGTCTAGATCTGACAGAGGCGCATATGTGGAGGATTCACTCTAATGCTTCTTCTATAGCTCACCTTATCCATCTTGATGCACAATACTATTTCAGTGGTCTACCTAGCTCAAGCAGCTGGGAAGGACACAAGGCCTAGAATCAACTGATCCAGAATTTCACAGTGAGCAAGAAAGAATCGATTTGCTTTTAGCATCTTATTTATTTATTTAAATATATGTCTCAAAGCCATGCTAAAACATATTGGTCTTCAGGAACTATTAAGAACTGAGCCACTAACAAGTTGTGAAGACTGCAGTCTTCACACCTAGAGCAGTGTATCAGTGCATTAGCTCTCTGCAGTAATTTTTCACCATGTATTCATTGTAAGATCACAGACTCTGATGGGACATTTTGAACAGCGGCCATTTTCTGCCCAATTCATTGCTAATGTTTCAGTGTTTTGAAACTTTTTCAGAGGGTCATTGCTAATGGCTTATCTAAGCTGCAACAAGTACAATAAAATATACAGATTTAAGTAAGGAAGAGAAAAACCCTTAAATTGTGATCGTTTCCAGTTGCTTGCAGATGTCTAATCCAGAAATGTTAAACTGATGTCAGGTAGTGTTTGTTTCAGTGCTGATTTATTTAACATAATGTAATTTTAACTTTCTTAAACCTACTAATCCATTAATGGATCACAAAATATGCTGAAAGCTAATACAGCTCTGAATGTTGATCCTACAATTTATGTGTAACAATTGTAAGTGTCCGCATGTGTCATTTCATTAACTTTGATTTTCTCACTTGCAGATTTTTTTGTAATATATATACCAAAGATAAGATATGTTAAAATATATACATGATTTTTTTCTACACTAATGAAAGCAAAAGAAAATGATTTGCATTTACTGTAGCGACCAGTCTGCTCTCACCATAATCGTTGTTGCAACAATTGTCCAACAGTCTCTGTCAGCACTGACCTTACACTTACATTTGTATACATGCATTGTATATTACCAGTGTAACGCAAGCATGCATTTCCTCCTTTTTTGCTGAAAAAGCAAGCATGCATAACACTGTGCAAATTTTTACTCGACCTTCTCAGAACTAAACTCTTAATTAGACTCATAATATTATATAAAGATAAATAAATAAATGCAGAATTGACTTCCGTTCAATTAATGCCGTTACAACATCGGTCTACCATTGAACTCTATGTAATCAATCATCCGTGACTCTATCGATCCATCTCCAGTGTAAATGAGCAGTCTGGACCGGGTTCCTCAAGTCATCTGGTTATATAAGACCTCAGTTCTATCTATTGGTTGTATTCTAAGGTATTCAAATAACTAAATGGTCGATCCGACATTTCATCTCTTTAAAGTGACGTTATGCACGCGTAGGTTTCCATAAGTGCAGGGCATAAATGAAAATAATCGGAGTCCTTCATTTGTAAGCTGTAACTGTACCGCGAGATGGCAGTACAGTCACGTGAAAGTCAACAGGACTCAACAAGAATGAAGATTTTTATGCAAGAATTGTACATGGAATTTACACTTATAAATCACTCAACATTCACTTAACTACAGTTATAGCCGCTATATGATTATATAAGACACAAATGACACTGAAATCACCCTCTGTCTCAGCATTCTTCAAGAAGGTGCGTCACTTTCTTTAGATCGTGGACTTTTCTCAACACAACATGCGCGATGTTGTAAATTAAGAAACTAAACCATATGTGTGTTTTGAAGTTATGATAATTTCAGGGCCTGATTTTGCCAATGTGAAAGTAATACATAATAATTTCTTAAAGAATGCACCGGTTAAGCAATTAAACTACGCCATTATGATCAATTCGGCCCATAAAGTGCAGTGCAAATTAATGTTTTTTTTTTCGTCTTAAAACAAAGAAGACAGTTGAAACCAAACCACTTAGACAATAAAGAAAAAAAGAGTTATTGGGCTTACGGAAGTTATAGGGACATCGCCTATATAAATTGTACTTTTTAGAGTGGTTTTTATAATAAATGCGATTTTCTGTGTCGCTGTTCAATTTTGATGATATAATAATTTAATTTGCTCTTGTAGCAGAGAGAAAGAAAAAAAAATAAAAGTAAAAGAACTTCATTGCTAAATATAAAGTGTGTTTTCATAAGAAATATTTAAAAAACACCCTTTAAATGATCCCTTAAGAAATGTATTTCTTTAATGGCTTTTGCAGGAAATCAGCAACATTTTCAGCAATTTCAGGCAAACATAATTAAGTGCATTGAAAGAACTAAATCAGGTATGTGCACAATATGTATTTTCAACAGGATAGCACGGCAGTTGGTGAAACAGTTGCGCAATTTAATGTATAGGACTGACCTTGGTCACTGTGAGGCGAATTTTGCAAATAAATACCAGCTCGTGAAATAGTCACGAAATTTCAACGATAGGAAATTAAATTCTCTATTAAGTTTTTCTGTAGATTAAATTTTAAATCTCCTGACTATTTCACAAGCTGCCGTGACACTGGTTGGTATTTTTGCAGCATGAATGATAATATTGCCTGCTCATGTGTGAAAAGTCAGTCAAGTAAAGAGAGTGCTTAGTCGTCACACCATAATCATTAGGCTACTAAATGGTAAGAAAAAGGTCAAAGTTCACTGAATAGAATTGTCTCTGCTTCCACATCGACCAGGAAGGATTATAATTTCCTCCCGAAAGTCACCAAAAACTGTGTTGAAATAACTCCACCTGAGAGTTGAAATGAACAGAAAAGGTCAAGGCAGGTCTGTCTTTGGTGTTTTGTCACATGACACACGGCTTTACGTCCTGATAGACACTCTGGTGATGGTGATGAAGCTGATGGTAGTAAGCTCCGCCGGTGCTGGGATGAAGAGAAGAGATTCCGTTTAGGTTCAAAACGAAGTCCTTCCTGTCACACACAGGAGCTGAGTGGCTGGAATATCGAGACAGTCCCACTGTAAGAACACAGAGCACATCAGGTCATCAGGTCATTCCTTTAATCAAGGTTATTACAGGGATTTAAGCTTCATGTCTTATAGTTTTAAAACTGCTGGACAGTCTAAACAAAAATACATTTGATAATATTGCTGGTTGTATGTAATGGTATTAGCCTCATGGTTAAGTCAGTTAAATCACTTAGTTTTTATAAATCAAATTAGCCACTTATATGAACAAATTACGCACAGGTTTCATATAAATAATTGATGTTTATGTTTTGTATTTATGTTTTTAATTAATAAGGGTTTTTATTAAGGGGTCTAATTTTTTGATTTGTTTTTTTTTCTTGTAATAATCTATCATGTTTGCATATTGTAGTTGGTAATAAATTTTAGAAAAACTTTATATAAAATAAATTTTTAATGCATCCTTTTATATGGTAGATCTTTTTTATTAAACCAGGAATCTTAAAACCTAAGTATATCACTTGGTATAACTAAATGTATTTTTCATAACCTGGCAATATATAACGCCCTCTTACGAGTTGTATCTGACTGATACACAAAAGTAAATCGTTAATTGACCATTGATAGAAAACAGTTGCTAATTGTAAAACATACGTGAGTTTAATTTAACTGAATGTAGTTTGTTTTATCAAAGCACTGAAGATAATTAAACAAAATAATAGAATTGAAACAAAATAAAAACACCATTATAAATATCCTGATCACAGTGCTGATGTGGCTCAAGTTTAAGGCCTCCGTGAAACTGCACTGACATTAATAAAATAACTGTTTTCTCATTTTGAGAATACGTTTCTGTTTAATGCTTTTGGTTATTTGAAGTGTTCCTGTGCACCGAGTCTTTATTTTCTACAATTCTTTGGGGTATTTCTGGAGAGAAAATTCAAATATAAGAAATTTTAAGTAAGCACTAGGCCATAGAGTTAAATGTAGACTACTCACTCTACAAATAATCATATGATGCTGACAAAAAATTTTAAAAACATAGGTTTTACTGCGCGCCGTTACAATCTGATCAATTTCTGCGCATTTGTTTTACTTTTTACTTTTGCATTTTACTTAATCGCTTTTTCATACTGTGCCCTTTAAGTCTGTCATATTCGCAAGTGTATTTCTGTGGACCTGTATTTACTCATCATATATGTGAGTATATATAAAAATGTATTTTGACGAATATTCATTTATATAGATGTGCTCATAGTTCTACCTTTTAATGCGATGCCTGCAAGTCCAAGTCAAATTTGTATTGCAGAGTTGTGATGCAATCAGGAATCCTAACCTATAATATTTATGCAATTTCTGTGGTTATCAAGCAAACCTCTACCTGAAATCTCAGAGGAATCTCGTGCATTATGGTGCAGATAGCCTTGATCCAGAGAGTATGATGACATTCCCGTGTGCAGAGCAGAAGTGGGACTGTTTGATGCCATTGACTGCTGTTTGATGTATGAAGATACACCTGGTGAACTCCAGTGTGTGGCTGCATTTCCATAAGGAGACTGACAGTCCAAAGTGCCTAACATCGCTGAAGAAGACTGCAGGGGGCTGCTGCTGCTGCTGTCCGGGCAATAGTCCGCATTGGAGGCCGCCTGACATGCAGCCATGTATGATGACCCGGAGCCTGATGACATGTGTGGGACGTGATGTCCCCCTCCGAGTCCCTCGAAGCCACCTGGCACTGTATTACCCATCAGGTCTATGTTGTAGCTGTTATGACACCCTAATGAGCCTGGAGCCGATTGGAAATCAAAATTTTGCGGCAGCATGGAGGCACCGAACCCGATGCCATTCATCATCCTGTACATTGGTTTCAAAGCTTGACATTTCCTACGAAACCCCCGAGGTCTGCGGCGAAAGGAGCCCTCCTCGAACATAAACTCACTACTCGGGTCGATGGTCCAGTAGTGACCCTTGCCGGGTCTGCCGAGACCCTTAGGTAGCTTAATGAAACACTCGTTCAGAGACAGGTTGTGTCTGACGGAGTTTTTCCATCCTTGGTAAGATCCCCTGAAGAAAGGGAACCGGGCCTGCAGGAACTGATAGATTTCACTCAAAGTCAGCCTTTTACTGGGGGAACTTTGAATTGCCATCACAATGAGGGCGATATATGAGTAGGGAGGCTTTTCAGGGCGCCTTAAGCCAGAGTTTCCCTTTTTCCATTTAGTTGATGCGTTCTGTGTGCTCTCCATCACTGGCTGTGCGCTCGGCTGAGCTGCATTCAAAGCACCGGCCGCTGGGCTGGAGCGCAGAGGATTAGATGGATCCAAATGTTGTTTGGGGCTCTCGGTCGTCATGGTTGCGCCTCTTTTTGAATCCGCTTACTGAGGGAGCTCTTTAACACCGGGGCACCTAACTTTACTATATTTAAAATGTTATTAAATGCTCCCTAAGGCGGTGAATAAAAGGTCAGTGTCCCTCTACGACGCCGTGCGCGTTTAACCGTGAAAATCAAGAAACACCAACCGCTGCTCCCTCTTCCTCTCTCTGTCCATCGCTAGTAATAATCCCATAAGAGAGGGGAAATAAAGCTCCTGGACTTTGCTTGCGCATATCCACCCGGCCAAACACAACTCGACCACCTATCAATTCTTAAATCTCTCTCTGCCCCTCTATCCCCCCAAAAATCCCTCCAAGAAATCGCCAGAAACTACTCCCTCCCCATCTGGCCAGGTTCCAGACTGGGAGCCGGACGCGGCGCAGCGGAGTAAGACAAATCTCCTCCCACGACTCACTTTCCAAAACATATCTGCATACATTTGTCAGACAATTATTTGATGACAGCTTTCTAAACCAACGACCCATAAAGTGACAAAGTTGAGAACAAATTAAAATAATTCCCCCCGCCCTCATGTACCTGCAAACAGTGACAATGCCCGCTATGGTGTTATTTTGTGAGAGTGTACGGGAGAAGGAGTCCTGCAGTGCTCAATTGTTTGGGATCTGTTCAGGGTTAGGACTTTGACATGAGGAAGCATGCTTTTTCCATCAGAGCGTGCCAACGCCAGGCTACCACACACAGTGCACAAGTGTCAGTTTACCTCTTGGAGTCTGGGTTACATCCCTGGAGAAATAAATTGATTAGAAACTCTAAATAAAGTCCTAGGAACGGATTCAGATATAAAATATTCGAATAT
Source organism: Acanthurus leucopareius (assembly GCA_029814765.1). NCBI lineage: Eukaryota > Metazoa > Chordata > Actinopteri > Acanthuriformes > Acanthuridae > Acanthurus > Acanthurus leucopareius. Next base: position 3,674,535 of record JAQMCX010000009.1, on the reverse strand, counting down.
ATGGAGATATTTTTTTGTAAAGTTAACTACAGTAAGTGCATTCTTTGGGGGAATTTTCATCAGAAAGCAAGTCACCATAAGGCCATTAAATCTTTTCTCATACACCAGCAATGTTGACTACAAACACAATACCCAGAATATCTGCAACATCAAACCTGTGACCCCGCTGCGTCCAGGATGCACAGCTGCTTTAAAGGAAATTTACTTTCTAGCCTCAGAAGAATGGGTCTACTTGGAAGACATTTCTTCCTATTGTGGGTTCGACTAGACTTCGCTCAGGATGCGTCATTTGTATAAACCCCTTCCTGCGCATGTGTGGTGACTGAGGCGACAGCTATTTGCAGCGCCAGACAGAAAACATAAATATTGGATGCCCCTATCCGGCAGCAACGAGCCTCATGATCACTGAAAAAAGTTACTTATAATGCAATATTTGCATATTTGATTGTAGCAGAAAATAGATACTAATAAGTGCGTTTTATTTTTTGTGTGTATTTTAGTTTATTGTATTGAAGGCTATTTTGTTTGTTGTTGTCATTATTATGTGCAATGGCACATTCAGTACAAATTAGAGAAGAGTCTCTCCTTTCTTGTCAATTCAGGAGAAATATGTATCTTTGCTGTGCCACACAATAAACTGCAAAGGCATAAAACTTTTATAGGATGAGGCTTGTATATAACAGGGCCTTGACACACTTACAGGGCCAACCCCTAACTCTCCAGGAATTTTGCAAGGTGGAGTTACATAAACACGCCTCGATAAACATGACTGCGTTGGCACAGTAACAGGTGTAGATGTCTCATACAGGTGTTAAACCCTAATTTAGCTCTTGGAAATGCAGCCTCACTCCAGGAGAACCACTGCTTTCTAATATAATATACAACAATAGAAAACGCAAACAATCACTATTACTTTTTTTTTATTTCGGTGTAAGGAACATATTTTTCAAAGAAAGAGAAAACAGTCAAGTGCATATTTTCAACACGTTTGTAAAACAAACATCAGCGTTATTAGTCGGTTAAGTAACATTTACAACAAATAATTTTGAATGAAATATCAAATCTGATGATGCTTTAAGAAGAAATGACCACAGGTACAAAAATAAGAACGTGTAACACCTTTTCACCACAGTAATGTCCATCATCAGTGCACATTGGTAATTTTTAAATCACCAAATAAGAGTCCGAGTTTATTTCTGATACAGCAAGCCTGTGTGTGAGAGCAACCCGTCATAGGCGTTTGGCACATGCGCAGCACAGGAGTCCATACGACAGGGTGACTTGCCGTATGCAAATGAGGCAGGTGTATTTGAATGAGACATCAAAAGTTCAGTGTAGCACGGCCAGGTATAGGCAGGGTGGACTGGTAAATGTTCTCCATGCGAGTCCCTCTTGAATGGCTTGCTGAGAATGCTGTCTATAGCAAAAGAACTAGTAAACTTGACACATGAATCAGTCTTTGTGGCGGGTGCAGACTGGTGGACTCTCTGCGGTTCCTCTGCGCGCTCGGTCACCTCCGGCTCCCTGCTAAACTTTTTGTCAATGCGCTTTCTTCTGCGCCTGAACACTCCATCGGCGAAGGTGTACTCGCTGTGAGGATTGAGCATCCAGTAATTGTCCTTTCCCCATGGTCTGGACGGGTCTCTGAGAACTTTGAGAAAGCAGTCATTTAGAGACAGGTTGTGCCGGACCGAGTTCCTCCAGCCGGTGTAGCTGCCTCTGAAAAAGGGGAACTTCTGCATCAGATAGTCGTTTATTTCCGCCAAAGTCAGACGTCCAGACGAGGAGTCCCGGATAGCCATGGCGATGAGGGCGATGTATGAGAACGGCGGTTTGGGTCTCCGTGTGTATGGCTTGGTCTTTGTGCCAGTGCACGGAATGACAGGTGGAGGACTGTGCGCCACGCAGTCCCCATCCGACCCCAGCTCCTCCTCTGTGGAAAGAGGAGAGCGCACGTTCCCCTCTGCATCACTGGACATCTCGAAGTGTTTCACGTCATAGTGGCTTCCACACAGCACCTCCAGCTTCATGCTTTTTAATGTAATCTCCTCCTTGAGAGTGCTCTGTGAGACGTATTCAGTATCTCTCTGCTGCGTCAAGTCGACCTGAATCCAATTAGGTCCTTTTAACCTATCATACCTGCCAGAGTACTGAAGTCCGTCTCACCTACAAATGAGTGTGAGCGGCAGTTTATAGCCAGCTCACCTCAGGACCAACCCAAGAGGGCGGAGTTAAATGATCACAAAGACACCACAACATCCTCCTATTGCGTGAATTATAGTGAATAATAAAACTGTGGTCATATTAAAAGTTTCATAACGACCCAATATTTAGTGTTTGGTAAAGCAAGAGACGTCGCTCACAGAATCCAGCTGAGCTTTATTACTGTCTCACCTGTGAAATGTGATCCGGGATACACCTCAGGTCTATTTCACCTGAGACAACCAGGTGGCGTAAGTTTCCTTTGTATTTAAAGGTGTGGTACTTGCAGGTAGGCAGGTGAGTATGACTTACCAATTTCAGGCAGCACTGCGATCACAGCCTTCTTATAAATTTATGTAGGGATTACGATTGTTTGCATCCCATTTCTACAAGAAAACAATGTTCTGCGTTTACTGGGTTCATTTGTAGGATTTATGTAACTCTGTAAGAGCAGATGCTCTTTGGAAACATGCATGTGCTCTAAAGATCTCTCTCACCAAAACACTCTGCAGGAGATGTTCGTGCCAACTCAACAGCCCATGCACAAACCGCTGTTACTGCATTTCTCTCTCTTAAAAAAAAGAGTGTGTCTGGTCCTTCCTGTTGCTCAAAGGCAAGGTAATGGATTTGCCTAATAAATTACTCATTGTGGTTTATTTTCTTTTTGAATGAACTGCCCGCAGGTTTTGGATGACAGCGTCCTTTGTGATGTGATTCCAAAGAAACAGTATGATTATGGCAACAAGGCCAACAGGTGAACAGACTGATTGAAGATTGAAGATAAGTGTGTCGTTCTCATTTAGCCCAGGTAGGTTCTCCTCCCACTTGCTCCCTGCAGGTTCATCCGGCAGTCTCCTTGAACTCAACAACCCATATATTTATATAATTGATAGTCTTATTTCCTGCAGATTACCAGGTCAAATCACTGGTTTCATGGGTTGTGCTGCAACAGTGTCACCAAATAGACAAACTGAAAAATAATATCCTCATAAGCCACCTGGAAACCTATGTTATCATCATACCAGCCACTGTGACAAGTGGTTTAACTTTTGTTTATGCACAATGTACTTCTCAAGCTGTTTCTGCATGAAGGTTACACATGTTTGCGCTGGCTTGAATGTTTTGATTTTCAGGTAATAATCTGTTTGTGTTGTCTGTGACACCCAAACCAGGGTGAAGTCACTATTTTTTGAAAGGTTGGATTCCTGTAAGCTAACCACACAATGGCAAGAGCTCAAATACCATGCATTCATTCCAGTCACTGCATGTAGCAGCTTGTGAGGCCATCATGTGCCTGTGTGTGTGTGTTCTTGTTTGCATCTGGATCTACTTAATAAAACCTTATCGGTCACAGCTCTACAGGTGCAACCGGGGAGGAATATATGTGTTTTATATACTTCCAAAGATGTAAGATGAAAAGAGGGCACCACTTGTCAATAGGGCACCTTTCTCAAAAAAATTACAAGTAACTACTGACTTCATTAATGATTGATGACTACTACTTACACTGTAGGACCAATTAATAGAGGGTTTATAAAAAAGTGTGAACCAAAATCCTTAGTTAACATTTTATTAACATCCACAAATGCAAACCTAGTTGGTTACACTTTACATTAAGGCACAAATATTCAGCATCAGGACAACAATATTTGTATATTCTATATTTCCAATAGGATTAACAACTTTCTTACTTACTATCAAAAAGCAATAACAAATAACTATTAGTTAGTGGTCTATATGTGGCATGTTCATGCAGAATAGGACCTTAATAAGTGCTTTATGATGACTTATTAAGTGCATATACAAGGTCCGGTCAAATTGTGAGTGGACACAACTGAATTCAGTTTGAGCTTGTCAAGATGGACCTGCAAGATTTCAGACCTCATATCTCAGCAGTCCAGCGACCTTGCAATAGTTAAATTTGTATCTGTTGACAAAAGGCCACAGTTAATAAGCCTTTTTTAACTTACCTTATTAACCACTAACATATAGTATAGAAAATATTGGCCACAAGTGTTTTATTGATTAGTTTCATAGTACTAATGCTTAAACTCTAACTTTGGACAATGGATAAAAAAAATATTTGCCCTGAGTGTATGAGACTGTGTCTTACGTTAACAGCAGATTGATAGCTTGCTGCCATAATTCATATTTATGACAGACTCCTGCTTTTAATGTCTTTACTTCTCTATGACTCTCTTTCAAAATCAGTGTTGTGAGATTTATGACCACATTAGATCATACTGTGGTGCCTTTCTGCAGACACCAGATCAGATAAGAGCCTTCAGTTTTCATTAATCAGTTTTGAAAGCACACACCTGTTAGCCATGAAAATGGAAAAAGGCCAGTTGGGGGATTGTTGTAGCAGGACCAGTGAAATAATGATGTCATCGAAACTGATTTTGACATATTAGATACAAATGTGCTTACGGTTGCTCTATATTATCACTGTAGCTCTTACTCTTGCTTTGAGGTGTCACTTGTCAGTATGGAGGAATGAGGAACAACATAAAGAAAATAGTCAGACATCAGTGACTAACACTCTGATTAATGCTAATAGCAGTAAGTGATTCATTGGCACTGTGTTCACTTCATAAACATTTCAAATAACAAACTTATTCCAACATTATCAACTGTTTGCAGAGGCTGTTTAAAAATACACACACAAGGAGTTTCATGCACTTACATTTGTGTGGTGAATGTAGTGGTTACTACTACTACTAATAATAATAATAATAAAACATGCATTGCTGATAATCCTTTTCTTCTACAATTTTGGTCTAGTTAAACAGATGTCTGGTAGGTGAGTGGGTGCAGAGATAACTGTGGTTAGTTCCTTCTGACTGCAGCTCTTGTGGAGAAAAATAGATTTCCCCACATTGTGTGCACAAGGCAAGAAAAAAAAATTCTTTGTCAATTGCATGTGTGAAGAATAAAGTAATGACCTAATACAGCACAGGAAATGTAACACCAAAGGCTTCAGGATTTAATTGTTGAATTTATATTGAGTTAAGCTGACATTTGTAAGCTGGTTCATATATTTTCTCACGCAGTGCCTCAAAAAAGAATTTAAAAAAGCAAACAAACATACATATCTAACCCTAGTACAATTGTTGTAAATATCTTTTTTTAAGTAGTGTGTGTGTGTGGTCGTGTGTGTCTCTGTGTGTGTGTGTGTGTGTGTGTGTGTGTGTGTGCGCGTGTGTGTGTGTGGGTTTGTGATTGTTTGGAGGGGGTGGGTTGTTTGTAGTTGTGTATTTGAAGATTATCATATGAAACTTACATTTCAAGTGTACAAAGCTCCATCCATGCATATTTTAGTAAAAACAAAATCCCTAAATAAAACATACAGATTATGACACTTTATTTAAAATCTGAGAAAAAATAAATAAATAAAAATAAAATTAAAATTAAAAGTAAATTAAACAGTGTGTAGCATTTCAGCAATGTAAACTATGTAAACTGTTGCAGCAAATTCCACTAGATGTCTAAAAATAACTCTAAAGATGTCAACCTGAGAGGACTTAGTTTGCATAACTCCCGCTCAAGGCTTTTCTCTCTCACTCCCTCTCTCTCTCACACACACACTCTCTGCAAACAAAAAGCTTTTGCGTGCGAGGCAGCAGATAATTTGGGATGTTCAGATGTTTTGCAAAAGATTACGTTGCTGAGAGCGTAAAGATCACGGAGTGGCCACGGAGCCGGAGATGTGTTCACAGGTTAAAAATAGTAACAGAATTTCAGGTTGATTCCAGGCATTACTTCATGCTATTCATGGCAGCCATGTGTTTATTATCACTGCACAATACATCCTAGCTCAAAATATTTCATCAGCCACTAATTATAGTAGTTATAGTCTAAACCACATTACCAGTGTCTTAGTATTCAACTGGAGCACAATGGTTTTGCACAAACATGTGCATGTTCTCAGTCACTGTCAATCTGTTTCTTCATGTATGTTTGGCTCCACATGTTCATTCATGTATATATGGCCCCACCCTTTTGAATGCACACAGTCTGTCTCATAATGCATGAAATATCCTGTTGATGAGACTTTTTTCATTTTATTTACCATTTATAAATATAAATACGACAGTAAACCAATTCTCATGTTTAGGGAAAGAATAACCAGCAATAATAGATGAAATGAAAACAGGTCCCTGCCTGTTGCTGGTTTGGAAAATTTCTATTACGGTCTTGTCATTTTAGGGGTAAAGAGGGTGAGCTGCCAAACAACCAGGGAGAAAAAAGGAACTGCAATAAAAATTTCAAATTACAGAGGTTATCCACAGGTGGAGACTAAAATGTAATTTCTATTTCCATTGCACATTCTAAGCATGAAACCAGAATTATACTGTGAAGGACTCAACATAAGAGCATATTAGACTGTTACAATACAATTATTTTTCTGTCAACAAATCCTCAGTATTTCACGTTTATGTACTGTCTGTATTTTGATTGAAATAACATTATTCATCAAAGCAGCAGTATCAGAACCATGTTTATTTGCCAAGTATACAAGCAATTTGCATTGTCATTATGGTGCACAACGATAAAAATAATGGGTTGAATATGTAAAGAAAGATATAAAGCAAAAAAAAAACAAAAATAAATTTTGGTAAATAAAAAATATGTACATTACATTTGCTAATTAAATAAAAAAGAGCTTTGCAGTTTTGTGCAGGAACATGCAAAAAATGACCAGGGAATGTGTGATTTTTTAGTAATGCGTAGTGACTGAAAAATTGGGGGTAAGAGTCAACAAGGGTCCTGGGCCTTGTTGATGAGGCCAGTTCAAGTAAAAGTTGAAGGCAGACCAACTACAGGGGAGTGTGAGTGAGTAGGGGAGGACTGTACAGATGGAAAAGTTTTGAAAATTCCAATTTGTTTTGATATTTGCATCAAAGACCGTTTCAGTTTATGCCGTTACAAGCACTGAGGGACTGGACTTGGTTGGTCAGGTACTGGAGACTGGTTGGTGTGAAAGGAGAAGTGTGTACTCCATACAAGCCATCTGTGTGAGTACGCCACTTAACTCCTCTCTCATGTTTAGACAAAAAAGGGGAAATGGGGTAAACAGTGCTGCACCGAGGGTGGGGTTGAGATAGGGATAAAGTCTCGCTAGCAAATGGGGAAATCATTTCCACGCTGAATGGGGGTTTTGACGTCATAACAATGTGAGTGATGACAGTGAAGGCATTAAGAAAAAAGAGTTGATCCTTTCTCTATTTATTCTCTCTGGGGTTCTGGGTACTGAGGTCTGTGTTGAGCCTCAGCACGTAAGCAGACAGAGTCTCATAAGCTGTTACTGACAAGCAGCAGGGCCACAAAACAGTTAACATAATCACACTATGGCAGGGAGAAAGGCCAGATAAATATGTCAATCTGAATATGCATGTAAGGCATTCGAGTTTCTCAGTAGGTGGCTGAACATTTTCTAGCTCTTTAATGTGTAGTATTTCTTGTAAAAATTTGGGGTGGAAAATTCCATGAGTCTTTCTTTAAACTTCATTTTAGTTTAAACAAACTTATAGCCTCGCAGTTGTATCTCCCTGAAAATAGTCAGGTTGCACTTAAGACGTTGAAGGAATTAATTAAAAGGTATAAAGTGTTTGTTTTTTTTTTAGCAATGGAAGTTATAAAATTTTGTAATTTATGATTCAAGTAAATAAATAGCAGTTAAAAATATTCTGTCATTATACACACTACTTTTACAGACAAGTTAAGAAGACCGATAGAGAGCTTCATCACATAGTGCAATGACAACAACCTGATGCTCAAAATCGGCCAAAACAATGCGCTTGTGATAGACTACGGTGCTTCAGATATGGATGTTGCTGCAAGAAGCTTAAAATAATTAAACACAACTGCTTCAAACACATCCTTAACCAAATAACATAAAAGATCTTTAAAACAGCACAGTTTCAAGATTAGACACTAGTTTTAGTATCACCAAAATATAGTCACAGTGTCCTCTTCTGCTGCTGAGTTATTGTGTTGAATAATGGCTTGAAAGTTGTTTTGGTTTATTTTCAGATAGTTATAGTGTCACAGTGAATTTGATGTTTGCTTATAAACTTATTTTTTTATACAAAAGCGTAAATTAAGTACTTTTTAAAATATATTAATTTAGAAGTTAAATCAATGATCGGCCCTCATGTCTCATATAAAAGACCAGTTACCGTATATTTCTGCATTTGCTAGGAGAGACATTAAATTCATAATCACCTCTAGATAACCACAGTCTGTCTTCAGTGTTACAAACAGTCTTTATGTGTTTCTGTTGCCATTTCTTTTGGTGCCCAAAGCTTCAGATCTTGGACTCATATAACTTAAATAGAGGCAATTCGAAGTTGTAAACAAACAAAGGCATGTTCTCTCTTTTCTTCTTGTGTGTATAACTTATTTTCCCATTGCAATGGGTAAATTCTGTCAAATGTAATCACATGAAATACAAAGGTTCAAAAGGAGGCTGAAGCCATGTGCAACCGCACTGATCAAAGCAGGACTGCAAGACACGCTTAAGTTTGGAATTGAAATGTAAAGGTGCTTTACACTGAATCAGCGCCTTGTTTAAACTGAGAGATGATATCATACATATATGAATATGTCGATCCAAGTTAAAATGCAGTTCTTTAGTTTTCTCCACATCTTCTGTTATTAAAGACGTCAACGGACCTTTTGCTCCTCTGTTTGTTTTGCCTTGTTTGCATGTTACTGTCAGATGTTGATGTTGTCATGTCAGTGTAGTGACTGAGACTCAGCAGGAGGTTAAACCATTGCTAAACCTCTGAAATGGTTGCACAAGTTGCTCTAATTTGCCTCTCAGATCACAGCGACTTACACAAAGCTGGTTATATTCAAACTGACACCGCAGCTACCCAGAGGAACAGATGTAAATCAAACAGTGTAAACATTATGACATTCCTCATAATGATTGGAAACTTAAAGACCTGCAGAGTTTAATTTCTTTAATCTGGGGCCACATTATTTCAGTGTATACATTTTTACATAATCTGTACATTTGTTCTTAATTAGCATTGACAGTTTTGCAGTGTGTGACCACGCATCAAAAGTCCTAATACATTTTTTCCAGCAATGCCTTGTTTTCTTGCACGTCACACCAATTTTATTTTTTGGGACATCCAGGAAACCAAAGCATGTTTTCCGAGCAGTCCCAAATGATTCTCTGGTGAACTGAACTACCAAGAACTTTTTATACAGGATATTACTTATATATTCATATGTGTATATATTTTGTAATCCTCCAGAAGAAATATGTTTTAAAAAAGTGGCTTTAGTAGTGGAAAAAAAAAACATCAGTAGGTAATAAAAATTGAGAGATTAGTTCATTCAACTGATTCACTGATAAACTCAAAGCACATCTTTTTTGCATCAGCATTAAACCTCACCTAGTATGTGTGTGTTTTCAAATGTTTGTTGTCTCATTTTGTACAGCTTTGTATATTTTGTTGTAAATTTTGAAAAAGCTGCAAGTTACTTTCTCTCTCTTTTTCGTTTTTGGCTTATCTTTGTTTTATATTTGTTGCGTATGTGTTTTGCAAGTGTTGCTCATTTGTGTTGTTATTACACGTTCAGCCCTTTGAGGTGTGTTTGTGATATCGGGTTATATTAAACTTTGACTCGACTTATTGTGATAAGAGACACAAAGCAAAGCATGCACAGTCATGCTATAATAATCTCTAATCATTACCAGATCCAAACTAGCAGTAAGAATTTTAAATGTATTTTTCATTTGTCCATTGTATTTGCATAGTAACACATGAATGTCATTTTTGTGATGCAGTTTCAGAATTAGTGTGAATTTTCTTCCTTGTTACCAACAAAGTGTTCAAGGACAACAGTTGCGTGAGGCCACGCTCTGCTGCCCTGTGCCTAAACATTTAAGGCTCCTTTCGTACATCAGCATGTGGGATCTTGATGGGCGTTGTGATACTATCAACATTTTAATCGTACTGTATTTGAAGTCTCTGTTTTTCAAGTTTCACACACATGCATACTTTGGTGACTCAATGCAACATCAAATCAAACTTAAATTGGCAAAAAACTTGGATTTTAACCCTGAAAGACCTAAACGATCACCAGCAACTGAATAAATGCTATTGTTATAAAACGCTGATCATTACAAAGATTTGTAGTTTGTTGCATAGGTGATATTTATCTTTATTGTATCGTTATAAAGATGTTTTTCACCATTTGCCCTTGTGTTTTTGTTTTCATAATTATCCTAAATAACAACAAAGGTCACTTTGGCTTTATAGTCCTTGGTTATGATTTATTAACCTTTCTGATACATTTACATAGCAAATATAGCTGCAAAAGAAAAAATACACCCTTTTCACAGATAAATGTGATAATATGATAGTAAATGGCTGTATCTTGCTAATGAAAGGTCAAATGTAGACAAAAGATCATGCAAAAAACCTAAAACATTAAGTGCACCAAACTACAGCGTAGGGTTCTCCTGAATCAATTCATGTCATTCATTACTGATTACTACAAAAGGAAAGGCAAACTAAAACAGGAGAGTCAGGTGACCCAGAAATTGTTTTAGGTCTCTATTCTAAAATCAAAGGACCTAAATGTCAGAGTTCTAAGATGTATATGCTCTCTAACATGATCTACTATTCATTTGGTGTCTACTTACCTAAAGGTCATGACACTTTGCATGAATAAACTAGAAAAAAATGAATATTTACAACCTGTTTAAAAACTGTTAACAGGGCTTCACCTGCCCCAACCATCCTCAACTTGTTTTGCCTGCCTTCAGGCCTCAAGGCCTCCTTCGTGCATGACAAGGAAAAAATGTGTGTGATGGGATCCCCTTAAGGTGAAGTATGCTTAGATAATATCTCCTTAAGTACGTCTACAGGACCTGTTTGGGTTATTTTCAAATGAGAGAAAAGAAGACAGGGTGAAAAAAAAACTCACAGCACAGACAACAAAGGCCTCTGCGTGCAAATGGGAGGAGAAACTCCCTCCAGGTGAGTGCTTGTAAAACGCTGGCTTTGCACGAAACCAACAAAGGTTTACCAGCACACACCTTATTTACACCTACTCAGATAGGAGTCAACCAGAGGGCAAATGCCATCATGTCAAGAAGATTTAATGCGCTGTGGATCCAGTGTAATCATAATCTTTATCATATCATATCATTTATTTTTAGTGTTTGGTTGCCATATTATATATTTGTTGCTTCTGTTACTAGGGTTGTCTTACCTAATTTAATTGCCCAAAGTCTATAAAGCTTATAAATATTTACTATAATACATGATGCTACAGAGCAGTAACTCCACTTCATTATGTGTTTGTGGTTGTTTACAACAGCAGGTCTCTATCTGTGATCACAGCACAACTTTGTAATCCCTGTCCCCAACAACAAAACTACATTTTGGATGTAAATGAATGAGGCTAGTTGGACCTTTTGTGCTCAAAGTAAAATAAAAGCGATGTCTGTTTCTCGTGTGGTCTCTGTCGGATTGCATAAACAGATCTCCCAGGTGGTCTAAAAGTGTGTGTGTGTATTCGTCCCTGCATGTATTTGTGTGTGTTTCTTTGCGAGTGGCTGTTTTAGCTTGTGCATATGTGTGTGTGTGTGTGTGTGTGTGTGTGTGTGTGTGTGTTTAAGACGGAAAAAAGAGAGAAACCCAGTGCTCGTGTGGAGGACAGCCAAGCTGTTATGGATGGCAGCACGCTCAGCAGAGCCAAATGCAATTTGACAGCTGAGTTTAATGATATTCGTTTCTAAGCCAGACATTTCCAGACATGTTCTGGATTCGTTCTCTCAGCTGGACCTCAGTTCAGCACAAAGCCTCAAGCCTGGTGTGAGTTTACTCATAATGTCCGTGAATGGAGAATGTTTAGAGCATGTTTGATGAGTGTGTGTATGAGGTAGCGTGTGGGCGCGCATTGCCATTGGTATGTGTACAGAGTCCTCATATTGTCTCAACAAGAGTGTGACTGCACACATGCTGACAGCAGTGGAGGATCTTATGACAGTTTGGATACACAAAAATACACACCTACCTGCATTCCCAAAAAGGTTAACACTCACGGCTGCTGTCCACACATCTCTGTTCCTTTCGCCCCACCGCAGAGCTGCATCGGGTCAAAACTGTGTTTAGCATTAGCTCGACTCCATGCCCAGTCTCTGAAGCTGGAGGCTGAATATGCAACAGCAGCCGCCACTCTGACAATAGCTCTGTGGATGATAATGTCAGTCCATTAGTCAACATCTTTTTATCTTGCACTTTTATTCTTTTTGTACAATAGAGAGGATTTGCTCTAGAATTTCATTGTGCAGCTGTGCAATGACAATAACAGCATTCTATTCTATTCTATTCTATTCTATTCTATTCTGCTCTGTAGGTTGGTTCACCACCTTCAGGATCAGGATAATCAGGATAAAAAAAAAAATCTTAGCAAAAATGGCATGCTACAAATATATTGAGGGGGTATTTATTTTCTTCAGAAGATGAATCCCTCTGACTTTGATTTTCCCTTAATGGTCCTTGAGGTGCATGAGGTAAGTTATTTTTTTGATGAGAGCTACCAGCTGGTATGACATTATTTCTTATACAAATATTCTCAAGGCCCAAGTATGACAACCCGTGACTTAGGTGATCCCCTGAACAACAGCAGGTCAGATTTTTTATCACTCAGTAAAATATCTCAACATTGAATGGGTAGAGTGGCAAGATTTACAAACTGAATCCTGATGAGTTACATGATCTCCTGACCTTTCCTCTATGACCACCGTGTGGTTGATATTTTTGCTTGTGAGTAAAAAGTCCAAGCAACTATTGAAGGACTGTCGTTAAATTTGATCCAGATATTTTATATCCCGCGCAGGATGAACCAAAATTTAAATACAGTCTACTTGAGTTTATGACCAAATACCTGACATTCAAATTAGCCAAAACTGTACTTAGTTTATAGCACTATTAAGCAAATGCTAGCATGCTAAAATACTAAATTATCACTGAAAATGGTAAACATTATACCTGCTAATCATTAGAATGTTAGCATACATTAGCAATGATAGCATTTAGCTGAAAGCACCTGTGTTTGAGAGTCCTCGAGCATCCAGTATGATTGAAGACTCTTGTTGCTAAAAAAAAGTAAACAACTCATTTTGTGTGCAGCGTAGGAGGCAGTACATGAATTCCAAATGTGAAAAATCTTCATCCTGGAAACATGATTGTCAGTGGAAACTACAGCACATAAACACTTTGGGCTTGGATGAGCCAATTCAACCAGTTTTCAAGTCAACAATTCAAAGGGCATTAGTTTTTTTTTTATTATTTAAGTGGAACCATAACTTTACCATCTAAACTTCCTGTTCATGCTGTGTAATAAGCATTACTGATATCAGTGGTCTTACAACATTTTATGATCTTGATTTGAAAGTAAATGTTTGAATATACACAGTTATCTGACAGTATGACAAAAGCAATCATAGTTTGTTTTATTGCATATAAAATGATAAAAAAAAATATGGGTGTCTGCTGTGTTGTGTTGATATAAAGTGTGTTTTAGGGTTTTACAAGGTTGACTTTTATCTTCATAAAGACCATGGTTTTAAACAGTCTATAACCTGGATTATTCTAGTTGAACTCTAGCTGTCATATCTGAAACTCGTGATTGACTGTGCAGGTTTTTTCAACATTTTAACGACCTTTTAGATTTTTCCCTGATTCACTTACAGCAACATTAAAACTGATTTCATTACTGCACAAACCTTAAATAACGTGTAATTTGTCTACAATGGGACAAACACACTGCCAGGACCTTAACAGTCAGGTTATGAAAGTAAAAGTTTGTATGAACTGTTATCACAGCCAACTACGTCAACGTGCAACGCTGGTCATCATTACAAAGGGGGGAGACGTGACTAAGCACACATTTGGACAGTCACTCCTGGTAGGCTTTAACTGTAGTGTTGAACTCTGTTCACACTAACAGTTAAAGGAATTGTTTTTTAACAAATGAGATCTCGTCTTCCTCATCTCCGCACTGCTGGCTAATGATGGCATGAAATGAGTGTAAATGTAGGAGCGCTGATTTTCAAAAAAAGTCAGAGAAACACGTCCCTATGTACAATATTAGGAAAGTGCTGGAGAAGGCAGTCTTTGGAACTATACAACCATTCAACACGAAGTTCTTATGACACATGGCATCTCAAAAGTGAAGCTACTATGTGGAATTTTTTTATATTTATTTATATTATAAAAGTGTTAAAACAATATGTGAAAATGCAATTAAATCAGAATGGTGTGCATTTGTGATTTTACCACAGACCTAATTGGGTCTAATGTAACCAGAGTCCAAACATCATTTTGGGGGATGGAAAGAACAGGACTGGTTTTTTTTTTGCATATGAGAAACTCTCGTGTTCCCAATGTGCCATGAGCAGTGTGTGGTGATTTGGAGAGCCCAGTTACCAGACTGCCACATTTTATGACCTTGTGTCGAATGTTCTCCCTCAGTCGCCTCAGAACCTCCCGGTGGTACTTCCAGTCTGACTCTAAGGGGGGGGAGGAATTCACAATGCACAACCTTGAGAAAGAAACCACCAACATGCTTTTGGGTGCAATCCTGACCTTATGCACCTACTAAGTCTTTAGAGACTCTTTAACTTCAAAGACTGCTGTTTGGTCTCTGGGTCTTGGCAGTAGATGCAACTCTCATAACCAGTAATGATCCTTGACATGAAATATGGATCATCATAAGCCTGCTGACAGAAATTCTTATAGACCTCGACACAGTGGCGCTTTCTTTTTAGAGTCAAGAAATCATAAACAGGCATATACCAGTGGTCATAAAAATGCTTGTAACTCAGGTGCTGATGATGATTAAACAATGTAAGATGGAATACAAAGTTATAGGTTACACCTGCTACGTGCACATGACTGTGCGGCACTCCATTTGATTGCACCTTGAATTGGGCCTTTTTGTAATTAAACTGGCAATACATGTGTCTTGACAACCAGTGAGATTCCCATACAGGAGCCTTGAGATTTTTACAAACTGCCAAGTTTGTTTAAGACTCAATTCGAGGTTTGTCACACAACAACTCATTCCAAGAGAGTTATTATTCACTAGGTAGTATGAAAATGACAGAGGAAAAAGAGAGATGGGAAAGTTAAGTGCCATCTTAACATGCATTGTTTATACTTTTGCGTCATTATACAGTATTCGTTATGTATTTATTATTTAAAAAAACTGTTGGTTGTGAGTCACTGAGTAAGAATCTTCCCACACCTTCTTAACCTTCCTCATGATCTTTGCAAATTCATGCTTGGCAGATGTCTTTGTAGGTGTCATTAAGAGGAATGTGACCAGTCTAGATGTCTCACCTATTTTAAGCATGGATAGACAGAAGTAAGTCACATAAGTTACGTTTAGCAACATATTTCTGAATTGTTAATGCAGCACCTTCACACTTAACAGTTGATTGATCCAAATAAATATGTGGCGGGTTCTTTTTTTTCAAACAATTGGTAATGAAGGTTTTTAATCCAGCACATCACAAGTCCGCACTTGTTCTTTCTAACAACTAAAATGTGACATTCCAAGCATAAAACAGGGTAAAATATTTATCAAAAATAAAAAATTTAAGGAACTGAGGAATAACCATTTAAACTAATGACTTTTTTTCTGGCAGGACATTATTCATCTGTAGAACCCACATGTCTCTGCTTACCAAGAAATGAATACTTTCCAAGCCATGGACATTTTCGCTCTTCAGTGAAGCAAGTATGTGTCTTTGTGTGTGGTATGTCTACAACGAGGAGAATGTAAACCGTGCTTGAAATGTGATCTCTCCTCATGTAATCTTCCCAGGTTTACAGAGATTAAAGCCACATGCACTGTGTTTGAAGTCATCGACAGTGATTGTTTCCACTTTAAAAGCAGGTTTCACTCTATACTGTATATATAGTTAGGACTGCTAATTAATACTTTCCTCAATTTTGTATGAGTTACACCTGAGGCCATAGCAACAGACATTGTTTGTTTGTCTAGGTACTTATTGCATCAAAAGCCTATCTTAGGTCAAGCTGTTAATTGGGCCATCTGGGCAGTATGGCTTTCAAAAAATCTTTCAAGGACAAGCTTACACAACCAACCCATCAGCTCATGCCAATAAAGGTGCGTGAGAGACTCTGCCTCACCCCACTTCATGAATCATTCCTCATCTATCCATCAGATAAAGAAACAAATCAAATGTCTATATAAACACTCTTGATTATGACTGGCAAACATGATAGATCGAAAAGGAGACCATGTATGATTCATATGGGTAAGGCTCAAACCAGATGAAAGAATAATTTAAAAAGCACACAGAATCTGGTAAGCCAGAATTAAAACAGTGTAAATAGAAATGTCAAGTCTCTGACCATGTCACCACACTACTATGGTCATCTGTAGAAACAAGGCCTGGGATATTTTTTTTACATAAAATTTGTGTATATTTGTCTGTGTGTGTAGCATGAAGGACTACACCTTTGCTTTTATTGTTTTACACTGTGTTGTGCATGGACAATAAATTACCTCAAATAAATTTGACAGTGGTCCACTATTAAAAGTATTTAATTTGCATGAAATTCTGAAAAGCACAACAGAGTAAGTCCCCCATCACTAAGGGAAAGTTCATTGTTATCTGAAATCAAACAAATCAAACCATTTAGTAATTCTTAGTCTTTGGTCCCTCTGCATTTAACACTAAAATTTGCAGCAGAAAAGTTTATTTTAGTGACTCACCTGGGGTGACTGGAGAAAGAGTCCAAAACAGAGACAACTGTCATAGCTTGTTAGCTGTGTTGCACCAATATTTTTATTTAACCCTTATGTGCCAGAGCATAAAGCCCCTAACAAAGGAGATTAAAAGACATAGGCCTATATGAGACAGAAATAACTGTTAGCTTCCTAAAAGTTAGTAGCGAGCTAGCTAAGAGAGCTATTGTTGCTGACTAAAGCTAGCACGTTGCAGGTCTGCTAGATGGTTAGCACTTAGCTCACAAACTACAGAAGCTGATAAGTTACTCTAGTAATTATTAAAGTGTATCAAGTTCCTGACAACTGGATATTCTTGAAAGTGCATGATGACTGAACTCAAAACATTCTCAAACATAGGCTATCATGGCCGCAATGACATCATGGCAGACTAAACTCTACTTCTGCATAACAACAGAGTCCAGGGAAAGTATAGACACAACATTATGCTAGAAAAAGCTAAGAAACACTATTGTTTGTTAAACTGTATTTTGTAGACCAAACTTATTTTCAGTGTGTAATCTTTAGTGAGAATCTCACAGCCCACGATGACTCACCCACTGTTGTTGCTAAACAGGGAAGTTCAGGTTCTGAAACACTGCTAAAGACTGGGTATACCTTTGTCAGGAAACTGGCAGTGGGACAGCTCATGAAAGGATGTTTTCTTTACTACACCCAGTGTTTGTCAGGTCTGAGGAGGGAAGGTGGGTTATGATGAGGTCGAAGGAGAAACTTGGGTAAATTGTAATTTCTATTTCAGTCTCTTTGAAGGACCGGGACGTCCATCCTTTGGGAGTCTTTGTCTGTCCCTTACCTTTGACCTTGACATGGAAAAAAAAGCCAAAACAGGCCTGTGGGTGAAGACAAAAATCTTACTTTTGTGATACATCATTATTCCTTAGCCCGGATTTTGTAAATATTCACATATAACAGCAGTAGTCCTAATTTGACTCTGAAAGGTACTTTGGTAGGCCTAATTACCCATTATTACCTGTCCTTAACACTAAAAACATTTGTTAGTACACCTGTGACTTACTTAGGATGTCTCTTAAAATGATACAGTGCTTTGGCACCTAATGATTATCTGGGAACTTCATCAAGATGCTTGAACCTGGCCCATAAACACAATGGAGGGCCACAGTCAGGCACGATGAAAGCATTTCCCGTCCATTGACCTCTTGTCATTCCAAGCCTGCCGTGGAACAGGATCAAAACAAAGCCTTTGTAATCTGATCCTCATTCAGCATCAAACAACCACTACCAACAAAACAACAAGTGATGAGGTAAAAGGGCACAAAAATACTTTGGGAAAATGCCATAACACAATGCCATTATATGTAGAAAGAGACGCTGGAGGCTGGCATTTTATTTGCCTTTTAATTTGGACAAACTTTTGATATTTTAATCTAATTTTATAATATAAGCACTATTTAGCAGGTTTGATCAGATTGCAAAAGATTCAACACTAAATAAACATGTCGGTAATGCTGGAAATAACAATAAAAGTATCAAATATCAGCAATAGTACAAAAATGTTGATCTCCCAAACACTTAAGAGAGCCAACAATTAACACAGTCTATCAAGTTTCACAGCTAGAAAGTAAGACTATTGGAATAGCTGGAATTCCTCACAGCACAGGTGCAAAGAACTAAATTTATAGTGAGTTGAAAATCCTCAACCTCGAAAGGATTTCTGTCTTTACATCATCCTGTAAAAAACATTGTTAAACTTCACATAAGCAGCAGTAGTACTGTAAGTTTAAGACATATGTTTTAGTGATTTATAGCCCTTTTTAAGCACGGTTACGTACACTTTGGCACAAAGCTGAATTCAGTGTGCACATGGTTAGTTTATAATAAAGGAGATGCGATTTTGTGCCAGTGAATGAGTACAATGGGGAAAAACCAGTGACAACACCTGGTGTGTAGGAGGTTGTCATGTTCATTCCAAAAGCCTTAAACACAGTTTGACACATCATGACACATAAGATTAGCTTTAGAAAAACATTTTTGTAAATCCTCAGTGGTTTCCCTCAGTAAGCAAGCCATTCAGGTATAATCGGGAAGGATGTTATTTTGATAAAAAGAAAGAGAAGAGCAGAGAGTGCATTGTATTGAACATAAGTTGTCTTAAGCTACAGTCGCTGAACAAATAGTATTGTCTGCATGTTGTTGCGCACTAACCAACACTATCTATATCCTCACACAATGCAACAGTGCAGGATACAACTTGCAGGTACCATGAAGAAACAGAACTTTCTGTTAGAGGCTGTAAGTCTTCTAGGTTTTTAGGTTTTAGGTCTTTTAGCCTCTAACAACTTTGATCTTATTTTCATAATCAGAGTAAGCACATTTCACAAAGTACATTTCTGACAGAATTTGAATTGAATTTCTGAGATGAAACAATTGCATACATCTGTTTAAAGATGTGTGAATGGGCAAATTCACAGAGGAGGGACCCCAAGGACATATACATTAACCCAATGGGATTTTATGAAGATGTTTCGAATTGAGCCGAATATTTGCATTCATCCTGACAATTTATTAATGTGTTTCATAAAGGTCAAAATGAGAGGAAAAATGGGGGAGTCTGTAGGATTATTAAAGATTAGCAGGTTTATGGAGATAACAGAAGCAAACAGGGTAAAACTCTGCAAAGAGTTTTGGTAGCTAGCTAGCTGAAGGCTAACATCTATACAACTGGTAGGCTATGTTGGATGTTGCTTTCAAATTAAGATGGACTGCACAAAAGATTAAAAAATTAAATGCTGTGAGGTAAAAACATGCTTTTATTTCTGTCTGGACAGCTGTTCTGTCAGCATTGCTAAAAAAAAATGCAACAGGACAAGAGGATATGAAATCAAACAGTGAGACCGTCTTTAACTCTTTGATGTGAAAGCTATGTAAACCCCTCAAATGCACACCTGGGGTCAAAAATGACACATAACATACTAATGCCACTGATAACAGATACTGTAGTGTATCTGTTTTGTACGGTGGCCGACAAGTGCAAACGCGCTGCATATACAGAAACGCGCTGCATATAAGAAAACCCAAAGGGCAAACTCCCCACTTCTGCATTGAAGCCAACCAGGCAGTAAAAAAACTTGCAATTCCTCGACTGGCCACTTGAGGCTGGCTCCAAAAGGGAGCAAATTCCCATTGGAGCCCAT